>CAKNYM010052180.1:209144-260526 GCA_932195095.1 Andricus curvator | reverse complement strand
ATAAATTGTTTAGACAATTTATTATTGTTTTTAGCAATTTTCTCTTAGAATAGAGTTAGAAAGTCACGGTTTTTCCGAAATTTTTAACTAAATTTCAAGTCTTCAGTTAGATCGAGGCAATAGTCAATTAAATTTAACAGAGATAATTGTTTGAACAATTTATTATTTATAATAATATTCTCTTTGAATAATGCTAGAAAGTTGCAGTTTTTTCTAGAATTTTTCACTTTTTGCCCACTTTTCAATTAGAGTAAGGTAATAATTAATTCAAGTTATCACACATAATTGCTTAAACAATTTATTTTTATTTTTAATAATATTCTCTTCGATTAATGCTAGAAAGTTGCCTTTTTTCTGAAATATTCAACTTCTTGTCAATTCTTCACTTAGATTAAGGCGAAAATTAATACAATTTATCAAAAACACATGTTTAAACAAATTAATATTGTTAATAACTATCTTCTCTTAGATAATTGCTGGAAAGTTGCGGTTTTTTATCAAGTTTTTAACTTTGCTTTGGCTTTTTAGTTATGAACAAATAATAAATAAACAATAATGAAAATTTAATTTTAAACAATCTTTTTTTTTGTCAGTATATTTTTCTGAAATAAAACAGATATTTGAAATATTCGTCAAATTTTCTATATGGATCATATTATAAATGTAAATTTTTCTTAAAGTAGTTACTGAGAACTAAAAAGTTCATGTGAAGCTGAAAATTTCAGACAAACCTGCAACTTTCTAGCATTACTCTAAGAGAAAATAATGATAAGTTATAAGAAATTGTTTGAACAATTATGTTTATTAACTTGCATTAATTATTATATCACTAAGTAAAAAGTAGACAAAAAGTTAAAAATTTCAGAAAAAACCGCAACTATCTACCATTAATATAGGAGAAGATAGGTAAAAACAATAATAATTTGTATTATCAATTATATTTGTTAAACTGCATTCATTATTACCTCGCACTAAGTGAAAATTTAACAAAATGTGAAAAATTACAGAAAAATATCAACAACATTGTTGTTAAAATTGTGTGTGTGTGTTTTTTCACAATAATAACAACAACATTATTACAGGAAAAAATAGTCATAAACAATAATAATTCATTAAAATAATTATTTTGGTCAAATTTTAGTAATTATTACTGCAATTTATGTGAAAAGTAAACAAAGAGTAGAAAATTTCTGGAAGAACCGCAACTTTCCAACTTTATTCAAAGAAACTATTATTAAAAATAATCATACATTGTTCTAAAAATTATGTTCATCAACTTCAATTTATTATTAACTCACTATAATTTAGAAGTGGACCAAAAGTGGAGAATTTAAAAAAAACTGCAACTTTCTAGCATTATTCTAAGAGAATATTATTATAAATAATACATTTTTCAAACAATTATTTCTGTTAAATTTAATTGATTATTGTTTTTCTCCAACTGAAAAGTTAAAAGTCAGTTGAAAAATTAAAAAAAAACCGGGACTTTCTGACTATATTCTAAGAGAGAATTGCTAAAACCAATAATAAATTGTATAAACAATTTATTATTTAATTATCAGTATAAAGTAATTTTTCATGTACTAGATACAATGTTCACTAAAAGAAACCGCAAAAAAAAATAATAGTTAGAGCCAATACCTCGCAAAACCCAATTTTTCACTTGTGGGTTTTTTTTGGAACCCTATAAAACAGACTTATGTGGGGACGTATTCTATGGCTGATTGTGAAGAGAGATGTTGAGGGTCAGGGAAAAATTAGGAAATTTTTAAAATGAATTTTTGCGGTAACCCTGATATAATATTCTTATTATGAATTTATTTGCCTTGTATTTCTATTTCTATTTTTTTACAGTTGCTTCCTCCTGAAGATTGTCTTTTTAGTTACAAATTTTATTATTTGTTTGAAAATTCAACAATTTTATTGAAAAGTCATCCTTTTTGGTTGATAATTCAACTGTTTTTTTGAAAAAAAATTTTTTGAGGGTTGAAAATTGAACTATTTTCGTAGAAAATTTACTTTTTGTTTGAGATTTATATTTTGGCGTTGATAAGTAAACTGAAATCTTTTTTGAATGAAGATTCAACTATTTTTCAAGAAAATAGTCTTTTTGATTTAAAAATTCATCTATTTTAGTAGAAATTGCATCTTTCTTGGATAAATATGTAACTGTTCGGTTGAAAATTCAACAATATCGTTAAAAAGTCATTCTTTTTGGTTGAAAATTTAACTGTTTTGTTGCAAATTTTACTACTTTGTGGAAAATTTACTTTTTGCTTAAAATTCGTCTTTTTGGGTTGAAAATACATGTGTCTTCGTAGAAAATTCACTTTTTGTTTAAAATTCATATTTTGATGTTGAAAAGTCAAACTCAAATCTTTTTTGGATGAAAATTTAACTATTTTTTTTGTCAAGATTTGTCTTCTTGATTTAAAAATTCTTGTTTCACTAGAAATTTAATCTTTCTTGGATAAAAATGCAACTGTTCGGTTGAGAATTAATCTTTGGTGAAAGTTGAACTATTTTGTTGAAAATTGATCTTTTTTTATTGAAAATTTAACTACGTGGGTGAAAGTTGAACTACTTTCTTGAATTTTTTTTTTAATGAAGATTTTTTTCTTTGGTCTAAAATTTAACTATTGTGTTAAAAATTAATTTTTTTGTTAAAAATTCAATTTTCGTACAGAAAATTCGTCTTTTGACCTGAAGGTTCAAAAATTTTGAGGAACTTTTTTTGTCTTTCATGACTGAAAAATTTTTATTGATTGAAAATTAGTTTTTTTGGTTTAAAGTTTATTTAAAAAAAATGAATTTTCATCTTTTTGGTTGAAATATTACCTGTTACATTTTTTTTGAATTTATTATTTTAGGTTGAAAATTCAAATATTTTGTTGAAAATTCAATTATTTTGTTGAAAATTCAAGTATTTTGATAAAAAGTCATCTTTTATGGTAGAAAAGTCATTTTTTTGTTTAAAATAAATAAATAAAATTTGAAAAATTTAAATTTGTATCTAAAATATCGTTTTATTCTGTTTATAATTGTTTATAAATTTATTAATTTGTGAATGACCCCTTACTTTTTTTGTTTATTTATTATTATTTCGTAATTCGCAGATTTGAAAATATCTTAGAGACCATCCATAAATTATGTAACGCAAATTTTCCGACAACTTTGACCCCCCCCCAGGTTAACGCTTTTTCCGACTTTTCCCTGTAGTTTTTCGCCTTTATGTAACACTAGGTTAGATCCCCAACCCCCAAGTGTTACGTAATTTATGGATGACCCCTTACGTAAAAAATAGTTTTTACCACGCCCCCCCCCCTCCATGTGAGACAGCATAGAAAAATTGTTGTAATCGAGAAAATATTTCTGTTAGATTTTTAGCTGTACGTTTTTCTATTGATTATAAATATTTGTGGGTTAAAAATTCTGTATGTGAATTTAAAAAAATCATAATGGGAATGGAAAGAATGTTCATAATTAGTTATCAAATATCATTTATTTAGGAAAAAGTGACCAACAGTGGAGAAAGTGACTGCCAAGCTTGCATCTGTTCCATTTTGAAATTATACAATACTAAACTTTAAATTGAAAAATGTTGCGCGTTAATGTTTTAATTTAATTTAATTTTTTATTTGAAACACTTAAGAAAATTGGAAAGAGAATTTTTTTCTGCGTTTCAAGTAGAAAACATCAGTTGACCTCGTCAGCATCCGCCTTTTTGACAATAACAAGATAATAAAATTCAAGTTTACTGACACATATAAGAATCCAGCGTTATTGCCATATGCAATGAATTTTGAAATGTCATGTTAAATGACGTAAAATTTTTTCCTGCGTATGTTGAAATTTGTTAAACAATGGGTGCTTTTGCAAGTGGGCTATCGTAAAAAATAAAATGAGGAAAAAGTCAGGAATTTTGAAAAAATCTTGCAAAAGACAGGGAATTTTTATAAAATGTACTTCAAATAACTGCAGTTATAATTTGGACATTTTTATTTTAAATGGTTTTAATCAGTTTATAAAAGATTCTATGTTACAAATTTCACAAGATTTAGATTCATGAATATTAATGATCCGGGAAAATAAAAAATTGGTCAGAAAATTTTGAACATTCAACTATTTTGGTAGAAAATTAACTTTTTTGGAAAATTCGTATTTTGGTATTGAAAATTCGTCATTTGGCATAAAAATACATCTGTTTTAGTAGAAATTTAATCTTTTTTAAATAAAAATGCAGCTACTTGGTTAAAAATTAAACTTCTTCAGTTGAGGATTCGACTATTTTGTTAAAAATTCGTCTTTTTTGGCTGAATCCAACTATTTTTTATTTAACATTAAAATCTATTTTGCTTGAAGTATTTAGTATTACATCATTTGTTTAAAATTCATATTTTTTTGGTAGAAAATGTTAACTACTTGGTTGAAGATTTAAGTACTTAGTTAAAAAATATTTTTCTGTTGTTGAAGATTCATAAGTTTCCCTGAAAAATGCAACTATCTGTTTGAAAATTCATCTATTTTATTGAAAAATTAACTAGTTGAAGTATCAACTATTACATTTTTTGTTGAAAATTCATCTTTTTGTTCAAATTCAACTTTGTAGGTAGAAAATTCAAGTATTTGGTTAAAAATTCAACTATGTTTTTAAAAATTTAATTACTTTGGTAAAACTTCAACAATTTCGTTAAAAATAAAATAAATATTCAACTATTTTGTTGGAAATTTAAATTTTGTGTTAAAAGTACATCTTCGTTGGTGGAAAGTTCAACTGTTTTGTTAAAACTTGGTCTTTTTTTAACGAATCCAACGGTTTTTGTTTAAAAATTAACATCTTTTTTGGTTGAAATATTTACTATTGCATTATTCGTTTGAAATTGATCTTTTTGGTAGAAAATTTAACTACTTTGTTGAAGGTTGAAGCAATTAGTTAAAAACTATTTTATTGTTGATGATCCATAATTTTAGTTGAAAATTTTTCTCTAAGGTGGAAAATTTAACTATTTTGTTGAAAATTTATCTTGTTTAATTAAAAATTTAGTTGAAAGTTCGCCTTTTTTGGTAAAAAAATAATCTTCTTTGTTTCAAAATTTATTCTTTTTTGGTTGAGAATGTAACTATTTGGTGGAAAATCAATTTTTTTGTTGAAAATTCGAATGTTTCACAGAAAATTCATATTTTGGCTTAAAGATCAACAATTTGAATGTACTTTTTTTCTTTCACAACTGAAAAATCAACTGCTTGGTTAAAAAGTAATGTTTTGGTTGTAAAATCCATCATTATAATTGAAAATTGGACCCTTTTTGTTGAATATATATATATATTTTTTTTTTAATTAATTTTTTTCCTGAAAAGTTTACTTTTACATTTTTGGTCGAAAATTTATCGTTTTTAGTTGAAAATTCTTGCATTTTGTTGAAATTTCAACTGTTTGATTGAAAATTAATCTTTGTGGTTGAAAATTAGCTGTTTTTTACAAAAATTTAACTTTTCCATTTTTGATTGAAAAATTATCTTTTTTAGTTTAAAATTTAACTATTTGTTTGAAAATTAATGTATTTTGTTGAAAATTCAAATCTTTGGTTGAAAATCCAACTATTTTGTTGAAAATTTGTTTGAAATATCAACTTATACATTTATTGTTGAGAATTCATCTTGTTGTTGAAAATTTAACTTTGTAGGTAGAATATTCAAGTATTTTGTTAAAAGTTCAACTATTTTTTTGAAATTTTAATTATTTTGTTGAAATTTTAATTATTATGTTAAAAATTTAAGTATTCTGTTAAAAAGTCATGTTTTTTGGACAAAAATATAACTGTGTTATTGAAGATTCGTCTTTTGGACAGAAAATTTGTACTTTTGGATTGAAAATTCATCGTTTTTTATTAAAAATTCAACTGTCTTCTAAGAAATTCAATTACTTGGTTACAATTACTTTCGGTTGAAGTTTAAACTTTTTTGTTTAAGAATTGTACTATCTTGTTGAAAATTGATCTTTTTTTATTGAAAATTTAGTTGAAAATTCATCTTTTTGGTACACGGAAAAAATTTATCCGTGAAGAAGTCACGAACTTGTAGCTAGGTCTCGGATACGAGATAAAAAAATGAAACATTAAATCCTTATTTCTATGAGAAATATATGGATAAATTTCGAAGTTTCTTACGAACAGTTCGAATTTCCTACGAACAGTTCCTGAAAATTTCAGACTGAAATAAAAAGAGGAAAAATTTTATTTGTGCGATTTAATTTTATATTAATTTATAAATTCGCAACTCAGAAGATTCGAACCTCAAACACTGCTGACTCACCAGTTTCTAAACATAAACCAGGAGTGCGTAAACACGCGCAGCCATCGAGGCCAAACAAAATAGGTATTATAAAACTTCTAGCCACTCATCCGACGAGCTCGAGGCACACATACGAGCGTACACATGCACCGCGCGTGTGTGCGTGGGCCACGTATAGGGAGACTTAGTTTCGAGTTCCCAGATTTGTCGGGCAAGCTCGTGAGTGCTCTGAGAATCTTTTCTCAATCGCTCGTAATATTTTTGTAATTATTCACGTAAAAAAAAGTGATGAACCGTTTTAGAATTTTCACATCGAGTTCGTCAATCTTTCTCAAAGTTCGCAGGTTATTTACGAAAATACATAAATATCCGATGAATTTTTCTCATATCCGAGACCTAGCTACTAGTTCGTGACTTTTTTACGGATAAATTTTTTCCGTGTAGAAAACTCATCTTCTTGGTTTTAAATTGCTTCTTTTTTGACTAGGAATGTAACTGTTTAGTTGAAAATTAACTTTTTCGTTGAAAATTCAACTGTTTTACAGAAAATTCGTATTTTGGATAAAACATTCAACTATTTGAATCAAATTTTTGTCTTTCTTCACCGAAAAATCAACTATTTGGTTGAAAAATAATTTTTTGGTTGAAAAATCGATCATTATTGTTAAAAATTAATCTTTTAGGGTTGAAAATTGGACTATTTGGTTGAATTTTTTTGTTTGAAAACTTATTGTTTTCACCCTAAATTTATGTTTTTCTACTTTTGGTTGAATATTTGTTTATTTTTTTGAAAATTCGTTTTTTATTGTTGAAATATCAACTATTACATTTTTTCTTGAGAATTCATCTCTTTGTTGAAAAAGCAAATTTGAAGCCAAAAAATTCAAGTATTTCGTTAAAAATTAAACTATTTTTTTTTAAATTGTAATTATTTTGCTGAAAATTTAAATATATTGTTGAAAATTAAAGGCTTTTGTCAAAAATTCATATTTTTTGGTCAAAAATACAACTGTCTTCTAAAAAATTAAATTATTTGGTTGCAAATATAAATTTTTGTGGGTGAATTTTAATCTTTTTTGTTTAAAAATTGGACCATTTGATTGAAAATTCATCTTCGTAGGTTGATAGTTCAACAATTTAGTTAAAAATTCAACTAGTTTGTTGAAAATTTAATTATTTGGTTAAAAATTCAACTATTGTGTTATAAATGTATCTTCTTTGGTTATGTTGGTAACGTTTAACTGTTTTGTTGAAAATTTGTCCTTTTGAATTGAAAATTCCTCTTCTATTTTAGAAAGATAACCTTTTTTGATTAAAAAAAATTAATTTTCTAATTTCAATTTTTAATTGTTTTATTTCGTTTATAAATGAATTAATGCAAAAATGTTAGAAGAATAAAATGTTGGTCTTTGAATATAATGGCCAGGAAGAATAAAAAATGAATTAGGGAAAAATAAGGGAAAAAGCAGGGAATTTTGAAAATGAAGTTTTTCGGTCATCCTGAGAATTTTAGTTTTCCAAAATATAAAGAACTACTTTCTGGATAGGTTTCTTAAATGTGGACATTTTTATCTTAAAATGTTGTACGTTAAAAATAAAAAAGTATAAATGCGCTTTCGCGGTACTTGCAAAAACATTTAAAAATAAAAATTTAAACGAGTGAAAAAAGGAGGAAAATTGATAAAAAATTAAGTTTCAAAAATCTGGCGAGTTTGATATCAAATATAATATTTTTATTAACTATACATATTTTGAGACATTATAATATTATTCTATTCGAATTAAATTTTTCCACTAATTTCTCACAATTAGTGGAAATATATGAATTTATTTGAAAGGTTCTAGAAATGGGAAGCCTGAAAAATATAATATTTCCATGAAAGAACGCGATTCTGTAATTGTAGTAGTAGTATTATTTATTTTCACTTATGCCGTGAAGGTTCATATGAAACTCGATTTTGTAATTATTTGAACATTATAGAAAGAATGAGACGACAATACCGTGTACAATTAAGCTATGTCATTTTCATTGTCTGATAACGTATTTACAAGTTACTGCTTTCAAATGGAAAAATAGAATTATTTAGACAATTAATCATTTTAACCTTACTGTATTCACGTGAAAAATAATATCTTCAATGCGGATATACTAGCAGAAATATCAAGCAGAATAATTATATACAGATTATCTAAAAAGATACATTATTATTTCGTAATAATATTATTGATGAAATATAAATTTGATGACGATGAGAATATAAATTTGTGATTTTTAAATATTTTCCTAAATTATTTAAGAATTTCTTTGCACAACATATTTGTATCAAGCTTATGATGCTGTGAATTATTTTCAATAAATCATTTTTCAGGATTTGTACATCTAGATAAGAAAGTTTATAATATAATAAAGCCTCACAAATATATTTAGAAAATGCAAATTAATTAATCAATTAAATTATTTAAATATTTTTCATTAAAATGAACCTCGAATATTACCGAGCATTAGAAACATCATTTTGATATCAAAGGCGCAACAATCTTGGCAAATAAGAGCTACATATATAACTAATCCCTAATCCCCCTTTTCCTCCTTAACATTGAGAAATCCCCTAAAACATAAAAAAACGAAAATTCTTACTCAATTTTCCCATTTCCATAGAATCTTCTAAATAAAACTATTTTATATAGTAATATTTAGATTAAATTGAAACGCTTCAAATTCCGAATATTTCAAGTAAAAGTATTGCATTTTCAACAATATATAATACTATAATATAAACCAAGTTTAATTTATATTCAATATCATAATGTTTTCCAGATTTATATAATTTTGTAACCAAGTAGTTAAACTTTCAACCAAAAAAGATTTTAATTTGCAATAAAAAACAATTGAATTTATCCACAAAAGACAATTTTGAAACAAAACAGTTTATTTTTCAACCAAAAAGAATTTTTCAGTCATGAAACAGAAAAATACAACCAAATTGTTGAATTTTCAAGTCAAAAGGACAGATTTTCTACAAAGCACTTGAACTTTCAACCCGAAAATGTGGAATTTTCATCCAAAGATATGAATTTTCAACTCAAATTATGAATCTTCACAAAAAAATGAATTTTTTTCACAGTAGTTAAACTTTTACCCAAGTATAATTTATGTGTGATGTTATAGTGTTTACTAGATTTACATAATTTTCAAACCAAGTAGTTAAACTTTCAACCAAAAAAGATGTTAATTTTGAATAAAAAAAACAGTTGAATTCATCCCGAAAAGACAACACTGCAATCAAATAGTTGATTTTTTACCCAAAAAGTATTTTTTCCATTAAAAAACGAAGAAATGCAACCAAATTGTTAAATTTTCAAGCCAAAAAGACGAATTTTCTTCAAAGTAGTTGAACTTTCAACCCGGAAATGAGTTTTTTTTAACCGAAAAGTTAATTTTCAACCGAAGTGATGAATTGTCAAATAAAATTATGAATCTTCAAACAAAAAAATGAAATTTTCTCATAGCAGTTTACCTTTCAACCAAGTATAATTTATATTTTATGCTATAGTGTTTTCCAGATTTATGTCATATAAAAAAAAGTAATTACACTTACATCTAAAAGAAACTTTAATTTTAAATCAAAAAATTGAATTCATTTAGAAAAGACAACATTGCAACAAAATAGTTGATTTCTTAACCAGAGAGGATTTTTTAGTTGAAAAAAATTCAACTTAATTGTTAAAATTTAAAGCCAAAAAAGACGAATTTCCTTCAAAGCAGTTGAACTTTCAACCCGAAAATGATTTTTTTAAAGGAAAATTTAATTTTCAATCGAAGTGATGAATTTTCATATAAAATTATGAATCTTCAGAGAAAAAATGAGTTTTTTTCATAGTAGTTAAACTTTTACTTAAGTGTAATTTATATGTGATGTTATCGTGTTTACTAGATTTACATAATTTTCGAACCAAGTAGTGAAACTTTCAACCTAAAAAGATGTTAATTTTAAATAAATAACAGTTGAATTCATCCCGAAAAGACAACATTGCAATCAAATAGTTGATTTTTTACCCAAAAAGGATTTTTTCAATTAAAAAACGAAAAGATGCAACCAAATTGTTAAATTTTCAAGCCAAAAAGAGGAATTTTCTTCAAAGTAGTTGAACTTTTAACCAGAAAATGAGTTTTTTAACCGAAAAGTTAATTTTCAACCGAAGTGATGAATTTTCAACTGAAATTATGAATCTTCAACAAAAAAACTGAATTTTTCTCATAGTAGTTCAACTTTAAACCAAGTATAATTTGTATTTTATGTTATAGTGTTTTTCAGATTTATGTAATTTTTTAACCAAGTAGTAAAACTTTCAACCCAAAAAGATTTTAATTTAAAATCAAAACAGTTGAATTCATCCAGAAAAGACAACATTGCACCAAACTAGTTGATTTTTGAAACAAAAAGGATTTTTCAGTCAAGAAACAAAAAAATCCAACCAAATTGTTTAATATTCAATAAAATAGTCAAATCAAAAGAGATGGAATTTCTACCAGAAAAGATGGATTTTCACACCAAAAAGACGAATTTTCAACAACATGGATGAATTTTCTAACAATAAAGACTTTTCAGGCAAGAAAAAAAAATATCAAACAAATTGTTGAGTTTTCAAGCCAAAACGATGCAATTTATACAAGACAGTTGAATTTCTATCTCGAAATTATGAAATAACAAAATAATTAAATTTTCAACCAAATAATAAAATTTTTAACCAAAAAAGATGAATTATCAACCAAAAATATAGTAGTAGGCTTTTCAACCAAAAAGAATGCATTTCCTAAAGAAATAATCTTAATATGTAATAAAATATGTAAAACGCCGTATCAGAGAAAAGTATGTTAGTTGCGGTTGTAGAAACGAAATTTTGCTAATTGAAAATAATACGCAAAAAAGTAGCGTATATCAAAACCTTCTGATAAAGTATAATTAATTTGGAGTGGATTGTTATATGCCTTTGTTTTACATAACCGCAAACTGCGTATCAAAAAAATTGTTATCTTCATAATGTTGTTATTTTAGTTGGATAATAAATATTCTATTTTATTTGACATTTACGAATGTTTTGATCATCTTGAGACATTTCAACTGGTAAAAATACATTAGAAACACATTTGAAAGCCTAAGGAGACAAAAACAAAGAAATTAGATTTTTCAAATATTTATTTGAATCTATCTACTGATAAAAATAGTTTAAAAAAAATTTAATTATGAGCATTTTTCAAATTTGTTGTTTATTTATTTTTCCATCTTTAATCTTCTTAAATTTTTGTTTGATGTATTTTATCAGTAGAAAGAACTAAAGTGTTCAAAACATTTTTTTTAATTAATTGAAAAAAATTCTGTTAGAAGGAACTTATGTTTAATATTCACGAGATATCCATATGTTATAAAAAGATTTTAATAATAAATGAAATCCCCTTTTGATCCCATTTTTTTTTTGGATTTATACAATTGTAACATTTTTTATTGCGTCCTATTTTAAATTCCATCATTAATATTTCAATTTCTTATAAGCATCTTAATGTTTACAATTTTTAAAGTTAAATTATGATCTGATTCGAATTTATGTTACTTCTTTTTATAATATTCTATTTGATATATAATTATTTAATTTATAAATCTCTTTATTATGGCTAACGAGTATTACACAATTTGATAAAGCATCGTTTTCATTTTTATGGCTGAGTTACATAGTTCTTTACAAATGTATGTTTTTCAATGATCTGGTGTATGAAATGAATTATTATTTTATTCTCCTGTTTTGAATTCATAATTTCAAAATTAGGCACTTCATTCTAAATGATAATATCATATTCTCGGTTTTTTATCTGACACTGCAATTTTTAAAATCTTGTTCGACTTTGTGAATTTTTTAAATTCTACAACAAACAATTTCGATCAACTAAATTATCGAAAATTTGCAGTTATTTGCTTTTATATTGAATGAAATTAAATTTGAACCTTTTTTAGCAACTTTATTCTTATTGCGAATTTGATAAAAATTTTAAATTACATTTTTGGACCGCTTTCAATAACTCGAATATAAGAAAGTTACATATATAAACAATGAAAACGTATTGTATAAAAAATACGTGATAACATAATTAAAATATGGTTTATTATTAGTATATAAAAATTGCGGCATTAAAATTTCATTTGGAAATAGAGACAATGTTTTGGCTTATATTATTATCTGTACGTTTTTCTAGTTTTTATAAATATTCGCATTAAAAACATTTTTCTTGTGAAAAAAGTGACTGTCAAGCTTGCATCTGTTCCAAAATGAAATTATACAATACTGGAGTTTGAATTTAAAAGTATGTTGATTTTAATTTTTTTTTTGAAGCACTTAAAACAAAATATTCGAGCGAATTTTGTTTTTAGAGATTCAATTATTATATTAACAATGATTTTTTAATAATAATTATAGATAATTGTTATACGTATTTAATTCTTATCTGCAATGTCAAATATATCACAGAATGAATCTTGTCAGAAATATTGGAGACTTTGTGGCAATAACAAGATAATAAAATTCAACCTTGTTGGCAGATAAAAAAAAATCTTGCACAATCAATAATTTCATAATTACGCACCTTGACGTGTTTGGTACCAAAATTACCTGCTTTCAATTTCTGAGATTTTACGTAATTTTGTCTGCAATTTTGAAAAATAAATAATTTGCTGTCAAAAATACTCTCATTCGAAAAAATTGCATGAAAATATTGTTTTCTACAAATTCAAAGTAATCCAATACTCATTACTTTATTTATTGTATTCAGATTGAAACTTTATAAATAATTATTTATTTCCATGATGGGATTAAAATAAGGAACATTTTGTTTCTTATCGTCGCGACGTTATTATTAGTTGAAGAATTTTAGATTAGAAATGCTAAAAACATTAATTTCAAATTATAATATTAAAAAATAGTAATAATAGTAATAATAACACCAGTTCTCGTTTGATCACTGAAGTTAAGCATTTTTGCGCGCGGTTAGTACTTGGATGGGTGACCGTTCAGGAATACTGCGTGCTGTTGGCCCGTCGTGCGTGTGGTGGGCCCACGTTGGTAGTAAATATCCACCTAGAAACACTACCCGAATCGGGTAGTGAGGCAATGAACTTCCGAGTTCGAACTGCTAATCAATTTATTTTTTATTTTTTTATGTGTTTCATGAAACATTTGTTTTAAAAAAGTTGAAAAAGTTTTTAATGACATTTATTGGTGTTGAATACAGAAACGTCGACCTTTCTGGATCTAATAAAAAAATTCACTTCGCATTTAAAAAATATTTGTTCTACTCTCTGTTTTCATAAAAATTAGCATCGCCAAGCGAGCGCTCTGCGCGCGTTTTGTTTTTCAATTGTCGGGAAAAATAATTCTCAATGCAAAATAAAAATTTTATAAACATTTTTGTTTGTAGAAAGCTTTTAAACGCCTAAATTCGAGCTATAAATAGATTCTAAAATTTCGGAACAAGGAAATAAGTCTTATCAGTTTATTGAGATTTTTGAAGACTTCAGATATGTCGAAAAAGAATTTAGAAAATGTTTAACAACATTTTTTTATATTACACGATTTTATAAAATGTTAGGAAAAATTAAAGTCAGTTTAAAAGATATTTAGAACTTTTAGAAGTTTGGAAGAAATTTAAAAATATTTTATAACTCATCGGAAATCGTTTCAAGTTTTAAAATATTTTTGATCTCATCAAACTTTTTAAATTTTTCAATAATTTTCTAAACTGACTCGATCTTTTCCCTGAAAATGAAAAAAATTCTTCAAAATTAAAAAAATTGGCTTAAAATTTGAGACGACTGAAAAATCCCGAAAAATAAAATTCTCGACACTTTATAACTCTCCAAAAAGAAAATGTTCGGAATACAAAATTCCCAAAATTATAGAATAACCGACAATTAAAAATTTCATGGGAAATGAAATTACCGACGGTTTTTAATATTGCCGATACAGGAAGATTCCTGAATGAAAAAATTCCCAAATCTGAATAACTAGAAAATTGTTTCAATAATAAAGAAAGAAATAAATAATAAATAAAATACAAAATATATTCATCAAATAAAAGCATTTCAATTATTATTAATTATATAATTTTCTGATTTGCGGAATTTCGTATTTCAAATATTTTCTTTTTCGGGGATTTTCCAGTTTTGGGAATCTTATTTTTCGAGATTTTTCAGTCGTCCTTAAAATCTGCCAGATTCTTTTTTGGGCATTTTGGAAACCTTTTGGAATCTTTTGAAATGTTTTTAAATATTCTCTTAATATTATATTTTCAAAATAAAGAATCATTTAAAATTTTCTAAGAAATCTTAAGAAAATTTTTTCATTCCCTTGAAAAATCTTTCAAAATTCTTAAAAACCTTTTTTTTCAAAATCTTCAAAAATATACAGTTTTTTAATTTTTTTAAATCTTCACAGTTTGAAATTTTTTTTCAGTCTTTTCAAAACTTCTAAACCTTCTAAACCTTCTAAAAAATTCTGAAAAATTAAAAAATGGCCTTTTAAATCTCCAAGATTATTGTTTGAAAATATTAAATATCTTTTTAAATGTTTATAAATTATTATAAATTGATTGAATTCAAATTATTTTAAACATACTTTTAAAATTAATTTTCCAAAATAAAAAATAATTTTAAATTTACCTAGGAATCTTAAGAACATTTTTTCATTCTTTTGAAACCTTTCAAAATTCTTAAAAAGCTTCTAAATTTGTTGTTCGAAATCTTTAAAAATCTACAGTCTGTAAATTTTTTAAATCTTTTCAAATTCAGAATGATTTTTCAATCTTTTCAAAATTTATAAATATTTCTTAAACCTACTGGAATATTTTGTAATATTTTCTATTATTTCAGATCTGAAAAATTTTCTTTAAAATATTTTACATTCTTTTTCAAAATTTGGTGAAATCATTTTGAAATGTTTGGAAATCTTTTCCAATTTTCTCATCGAAATTATATTTCAAAATAATAATTATTTGAAATTTTCCCATTAATCGTAATAATTTTTTTTCAATCTTTTGAAACCTTAAAAGATTCTCAAAAAGCTTATTGCTTCAAAATATTCAAAAATGTAGAGTTAAAAATTGAAATTAACACAAGTTTTAAATTATTTCAAAATTGTCTCAGAACTTCTAAATATCTCTTAAAATTACTGGAACTGTTTGTAAAATTTGGTAATCTTGCAAAATAAAAAATGTTTGCTTTAAAATCTTTTACATTCTTTTTCGAAATTTTACGAAATCATTTGAAACGTGTTGACAAATTTTTAAGTTACTCTTTATGTTCATATTTCAAAATTTTATGAAATCTCTCAACATTTTAAATTGGTTCAAAACTTTAAAAAATTCTAAATATTTTTTAAAATATGATTCAAATTTTTCTTTAATTTTTGAAATAATTCGGCATAAACTTATAAATCTTTTAAATATCTTCAAAAATGATTTGAATGTTTTTAGAATTTTCAAAAAATTCTGCAAAGTAATAAATTATCAAAATTGTCCGAACTTAAAATTATTCTTTTAAAAAAAAACTTATATCATTAAAAATCTAAGAAATCTTATTGATGGTACCGATAATTTTTTTCATCGGTACCGACAGTGTCCACACTTTGTTTTAAATATTCTGAGTTTTTTCCATAATGTCATTTTTCTCATCTCTTTAAAAGTGTGAAAAAGTTTACAAATCATATTGTGGTAGAAAAATGTGAAGAACAGAATTATTTCCAATTATTAAAAGATAATTTCTAATTAAAATATCCGCTTTTAACAATAATGTTTAGCAAAATTTAGAAGCGACGACGGTAAAATCCCGAAAAATAAAATTTCTGACATTGTAAAATTCACAAATAATAAAATTCCCGAAATTATAAAATTGCTGAAATATAAAAATCTCGAATTGGAAAATTCCCGAATAATAAAATTCTCGACAGTTTATAATATTATTGAATTTGAAAATTCCCGAAGAATAAAATTCCCGACAGATAATTGCCGAATTATAAAATATCCGAACTAAAAAATTCCCGAAAGTAAACAGTTACAAATTTTTGGTTGACTGAATATTATTTATTTGTTGAAAATAAAATAATCAAATATTTTTATCAAAAATAATTTTTTTTTAATGTTTAAAGTTTAAAAAAATTATTGTTTGAATTTAAAATAACAATAGGTGAACAAAATATGTTTTTGAATGAAAAATTTTGTTTGAAAATGTGCATAGTATTTTTCTAAAATTACAAAAAATGTTTTCAAAAATCGAATTGTTAATTTAAAAAAAAATTAAAAAGAAACTTCGAATTGAATCCTGCAAAGTGTTATTATAGGTTCGGAGAAAATTTAGGGAGAAATTTGTTTTTTCGTTCGAGGCGCACGTGTTTTTAAATTTATTTTTTAATACAATTTTTATACAATTATTGTTATGTTAAATTTAAAAAATTTTAAACTCTGAACATTAAAAAGAATTTCTTTGATAAAAATATTTTAGTATTTTATTTTTAATAAATAAATAATATTGATTTAATATCAATTTTTTTAATTGTTTAAAATCGAGAATTTTCCAATTCGGAAATTTCACAGTGTCGGGAATTTTATTTTTCCGCTACTGTAAAGTTCCCAAATAATAAAATTCCCGAAAAAAATTAAAATTCCTGAACAGTTTATAATATTACCAAATTGGAAAATTCCCAAATGATAACATTTCCGACAGCTTATACTATTAGCGAATTTGAAAATTCCGAATAATAAACTTCCTCGCAGAAAATTACCGAATGATAAAATTCCTGAATTTAAACAATTAAGAAAATTGTTTCGATCAAATATTATTTATTTATAAAAAATATAATAATCGAATATTTTGATCAGAGGAAACATTTTTTTAATGTTTCAAGTTTTTTATAATTATTGTTTGAATTTAAAATAACAATAATAAAAAATATATATATATATATTTCTGGATGAAAAATTTTGTTTGAAAATGTGCATAGTATTAAAAAAAAATTACAAAAAATGTTCTCAAAAATCAAGTTTTTTATTATTTTAAAAAAGTTAAGAAGAAACTTCTAGATAAATCAGTGCTGAATAGAATCCTGCAAACTTTGTTTGGAATATGTTATCAGGTTTGGTGAAAATTTAGGGAGAAATTTTTTTTTTTCGTTTGAGGCACACGCGATTACAAATTTATTTTCGATACAATTTTTATAGAATTATTGTTATTCTGAATTCAAACGATAATTTAAAAAACTTTGAACATTAAACAAATTTCTTTGGCAAGAAATGTTTTATTATTGTATTTTCAATAAGTAAATAATATGCATTAACAAAAACTGTATTTAAATTTTTTAAATTCGGTAATTTTATAATTCGGAAATTTTCTGTCTTGAATTTTAATATTAGGAAATTTTCAAAGTCGGTAATATTATAAACTGTTGGGAACGTTAATATTCTGGATTTTTCCAATTGGGTAGTATTATAAACTTTTCGTGAATTTTATTATTCAGGAATTTTACAATTCGGGATTTTTATATTTTGGTAATCTTATAATTTTGGGAATTTCATTAGGGAGGACTGAAAATTTCCGAAAAATAAAATTCCCAACACTGTTTAATTCCCGAATTGGAAAATTTCTGAATAATAAAATTACCAAATTATAAGATTCCGAATTTGAACAATTAAAAAAATTATAAATATTATTTATTGATTAAAAATACAATAAAAAAATGTTTTTATGACACAAAAATTATTTTTAATGTTCAAAGTTTCTAAAATTATTTTTTGAATTTAAAATAAATAATATTCGGAAAGAATTTTCATCCAGAAAGCAGAAATATATATTTTTTTCAATTATTGTTATTTTAAATTCAAGAAATAATTTTTAAATACTTTAGACATTGAAAATAATTTTTTTATGGAAATATTCCATTATTGTATTTTTAATAAATAAATAATATTTATACGAAGAAATTGTTTAGTTGTTGAAATTTGGGAATTTTATAATTCGGGAAGTTTCTAGTTCGGATATTTTATAATTCGGCAATTTTCTGTCGGGAATTTTATTATTCGGGAATTTTTTAATACATTAGCATTATAAACTGTGCGGGAATTTTATTATTCCGGAATTTTCCAGTTCCAGAATTTTATTATTTGGAAATTTTCCAATTTGGCTATTTTACAGTTTCAGGAATATTATTTTTTGGGATTTTTCAGTTGTCCCTCTTATTATTGGGGAATTTTCCAATTCGGGGATTTTATTTTTTGGGATTTTTCAGTCGTCCCCTGAAAACAGCCAATAAAGGTCATATTCATGCATTGTCACAATAAATCAGGTTTTCGATAACAATGTTGCGAGATCTCATCATGACTACAACTTTTTAAGAAAAGGAAATGTTGATCTTTCTGTTCTAATATTGAAGCAAAATAAAAAATGAATATTATTCGTCGAGTCTTTCAAATGAAAAAAAACTATGTAAAAAAAACATCATTGTTTTATGCTTCTTGGTAAAATAAAATGATGGATTAAAAAAATCAATAAGTTTTGTCAGTTTATTAAGAAATAGTAAAAAAAACACGTAAATTAAATAAATGTACACTTAAATGTTGTCAATCGCATTATTAAAAAAAAGGAATGAAATACAACATTTTTAATTGTTTATTTTGTAGGTTTTATTTTATTTTCAAAATAATACCTACAAACTTTACCTCAGAGATGTCGCCCCAATGTTACTTTTCATCATTATTTCATCCGTTTCCTCCCTTACTTTAACTGCGGTCAGTTAATTCAAGGACATGTTCATAGGTGGAGACTCTGGTACCATTTTTCTCGATTCGAATATATTTTTCATAAAAAAATATATTTATTATCTTCTAGGTAAAATGTCTATGTATCAGTATAAATTTTGGACAGATTTTATTTTATCAAACTTCTTCAAACCAAAGTATTTTGATTTTTATATTTTATATTTTTATATTTCTGATAAATTTTTAATTTTATGCCCTTTTTTACGGTTAAAAAAATGGTTAATATTACCAATGTAGTAAAAAATGTATGAAATAAGAAATTTGTTAGAAAATAACGTAGAACTATATAAATTTGAACAAATCTGTAAACTTAGTTCCAGTAAAATAAAAAAAAAAGTATTTTAAAAATAGGCCATTTAAAAAATAAGCCTTTTTTGAGCTGCCTGAATGAATATAAATATGAACATTAACCCATATCTACGACATTCTTCCCCATTATCAATATATATTTGATTTAAATGAAAAATTATATTTTTTGTTCTGTAATATTAATTTAATTCAACAAAAAATTCAAACGTTTCAGAAAATAATTGTCTTTTAAACTAGAAAAGATAAATTTTCAACTAAGAAGGATGATTTTTCAACCAAATAGTTAAATTTTCAAATAACAAAAAAACTTATTTGAGACAAAACAGTTGCATTTACAACCAAATAATTAAACTTTCAAGCAAGAAGGAGGGTTTTTCAACAAATTACTTGAATTTCTAACTAAATAGTTGAATTTTTGACCTACAAAGATGAATTTTCAACCAAATGATCGAATTTTCAACAAAAAAAGATGAAACTTCGACACAAACAGTTGCATCTTTAATCAAATATTTGAATCTTCAAACCAAAAAGACGAATTTTTCAGAAGACAATTGAATTCTGAACCAAAAGAGATAAATTTTCTATAAAAAAATTAATTTTTAACCCAAAAATTTTGTACCAAAAAAGACTATTTTTCAACTCAGAACTTTTTTTATAAAAAAATGAATGAATTTTCAATACACAGGGACAAATTTTCTATCCAAAAAGACAAATTTTTAATAAAACAAATGAATTTTCGAAAAAAGATGACTTTTTAACAAAATTGTTCAATTTTCCACCTACAAAGATGAATCTTTAACCAAAAAGTTAAAGTTTCAATAAAAAAAATTAATTATTAACCAAACAGTTGCATTTATAACTAAATAGGTGAACATTTAAACGAAATGGATGAATTTTCAAAATAATCGTTGAATTTTTAATAATTGGTGGAATTCTTAAACAAAAATGATTAAACTTTAACCAAAAGCAGGTGCATTTTGAACCTAATAGTTGAATTTTCAATCCAATAGGAAGAATTCTCTATTCAAAAAGAGGAAGGTTTAACAAAATATTATATTTTCGACCAACAATTATTACTTTTTAACAAAATGGTTTTTAATAAAAAATAAAAAATATAATAATTTTTATTTCAATTTCAACTAAAAAGAGAATGTAATTTTAAATAAAAAACATTTGAATTTAACTAAAAAAAGATGAATTCTTAACGAAAAATATGATAGTTGATATTTAAAACAAAAGATTTAAATTTTAAATCAAAACCAGTTGAATTTGACCAAAGAGGTGAATCATCTGAAAAACAGTTGAATTTTCTACCCAATAATATGAATTTTTAACTACATAGTTGAATTTTAAACTAAAAACGATCCTCTTTCAACTCTTCAACTCTTTCACCGAATTGTTGAAAATGTCAAGAAAACAGTTAAATTTTCAAACAAAAATCATAACTTTTCAATAAAATTGTTGAATTTTCATCAAAATAATTACATTTGGAACCAAATAATAAATTTTTTAACAAAAAAAGATAAATTCTTAACCAAAAAATAATAGTAGACTATTCAAATAAAAAAAATTAGCTTAACAATAAATATTTTGATTCTCTTGTCTGGCTCTATCAATTCAGTTCGCATTTAAATGAAAAAACGATGAAAGGGGGAAAAGAGGCGAATAGGGGGAAAGAATGTGGAGTCCGTGATATATAAATAAAATTTCTGATAATTTATTGACTAATGAATAATAGTTTAAATAAAAGTTGAGGTTTATTTTTAATACTTTTAAAATATTAGCTTAGAAAACAAAACATTTTGCTTGGAAAATAAAGTTAATTTTCCACTGCACTTTTTGATTTCGGCCTAAGGACTTTTAAATACAGATCACACAAAAGGTGTTTTTCCGACTATGCAAAATCGTAGGCCCTGAACCAAAAAATCGAAAATTCTGTTTCTGGTCAAACAGTGTTTGTTTTATTCATAGAAAACTATATTTGAATTTTTTCACATAAAACCAATACCTTCTCATTAGGATGAGAATGTAAAATTTTTTATTTTTTAAAATTTTGTAATGTCATTTTTCACGACTGAAACAAAAACTACGCGTCCTATACAAAAATAATTAACAACAAATTCGCAGATCTTTCTTGGATGGATAATTTTGGTCTTGTCATCTTTTTTCGTATCTTGCATAGTCTTAAAGCAAAATGGAATTTTTTATTTTATTTTTTATATGTTTCATGGGGTCAATTCTTGAATTTTGGATTTTTCAAGAAAATTCAAAAAGTTGTTATGATAATCTTGTAGGGCTTGCAAAAAGCAACGTTTTTCTTATCTTGACTTTTTTCATGACGTGCGTTGTTTCGCTTAAAATTTTGATTTCCGTTAGTTTTTTTGGACTTTGAAAATGCTATAACTCTGATAGTTTTCTTTTCATCGAAAAAGTCGTGAGGGTAATTTGTTCAGATTTTTGAGTACTACGAATTGCCGTACATAGAATTTTGAAGTTTAAAAAAAAAATGATTTCAAATATTTTGAAAATGCTCTAACTTTTTGAATTATTATCAAAAATAGCTGACTAAAGAATTTGTCCTTTTCTTTAAGGGCTTAAAAAAATGTACCCAAGCTCAATCCAATCTGATCATTCTTTCGAAAGTTATCGTGCCTACAGACAGACTACAGACAAACAGAAACCTTGGTAAAAATCGTTTTTTCTAGCTCAGGGTGTCTCAAAACGTGGAAATTTGATGAAAACCGACTAAGTCAAATTTCACATAAAACCTCGCATAAAACCAATACCTTCTCATCAGGATGAGAATGTAAAAAAGCACTTGAAAACGGTGAAAAGTTTAAGCGAATTAACTCTTCTACAGGTTAAATGTCTAAACGGTTAAACATAAAAATTATTCGAATTGTTTAAACGTTTAACCGACAGAAAAAACTGGGAGTAAGAAATGTTCCAGGTAATGTGCAAAAGGGGTAACCGCAGGCAGGGTAACTGAGACTGGGGTAAACTCAGCGTGGTGAATCGCAGATATCTCAGCGGACTCCGCTAGAGGCAGCACGTTACAGGCCTGAAACTACGGAAAGTTCACCTCAGTTGGAAGTAATCGAGTTTGACAACCCCCTGATTCCTCTGTCCACATGGACTTATTTTATATTTCATGAAAATATGGATATTCTTGTTATTCAAGAGCCAGAAAGCCAAAATAAGCGATGCATTGACGGAAAATTCTTTTTTTTTCTTGAAAACATAAGCTTAATGATACAAGGTAGGACAAAAATTGGGGCGATGGTCGTGAGGGCTAAGGCATAAGCTTTAGACCCACTCCGTCGGATTGCGGGTTCGATTCCCGCCTCACACTCTGGAAGAGCCTCGGCAGCAAGGAAGTTGTTCATTTCCGAAAATTCGTGGCGCGTTACCTCTAGAGAAAAGGGTTCTCTAAAAACTTCAAAAAGTTGTTCTTGGTGGATCGGAACCCACCTTAAACTGTGGTCCCCCTCTCGTCACCAAGTAAGTGTGCGGGGGTGTATGTGAAGGAATAGGGGAAAGATGCAAAAAAAAGGATCATGGAACAGATTAGAAACTTTCATTCCGACAAGATAGGAAATCCAAAGAAAAAGTACTGAAAATTTTCTAGTTTTTCATGTTTTTTCGAAAAGAAATCCGCAAATCCAGAACACGCATCCATGTGGATTTTGGCTTGACCCATTCAACCCCTCTCGTGGATAATATTGGACTTTGGACATACCCCCCCCCCCCCCTGGAAGAAACTGTCCACGTGTATATGGATGGCTCCTTTGATTAATTTATGAAAATCAAAAACAAAATAGTTTTACGAAAGCAGTTTCTCATCCAGTTCACAACCCATATGCATAAAACATACACACTTTATTATATCGCTTGCGTCAGTATCGCTGGATTTGCGCTAAAATGTTTACCCGGTTTCAAAGCCAGTGGAATATAGCAAAGCTTTACGTTTGCTTTGCCTCCAGAGGCGAGGGTCAAAATCCTCAAAGGGACGATCTATTCGAAGGGCCTTTCTTCGATTTTCTCCATCTTATACTTATTTCTCCACTCAGCCTTCTTTGCTCCTTGCTTTTCTCCATTACGCAACGACGTGTTTGCATTTCCATCCCATGGGGCGGAAAGCCGATTTCAATTTCGTTTTCTTTTCAGGAGAGAAAATCTCAAGAGCCTTTGGGTCCTGTCCTCTTCGTCCTGTGGATATGCCTACACCACAGGATTATGGGAACTTCCGCAAACGCTTGTGGAAATTCAATAAGGCGACTCCAAATTTCGTCGGTGAGTCCTAAAAAATATCATAAGCATATACATTACGGTGGTCCAAAAATTATACTCTCGATTTGCGGGGATCGATCCCTCTCAATTTGTATTTTTTGGAATTTTTTATATAATAATTATTTTTATTCTATAAATGACAAGTTTCCAAGTATTTTTTAATTAATTTTTTAATGTTTAAACAATTATTATTTGCTTCGGGCCATGTAAAATTTTTATCCGATCCTTAATTTACCGAAAATTTTTTGCGCAACAACTTACATCCATATCAATTGTGATATCAAGTTGAAAATTAATTAAGAGGCACTAAGAAGCGTTTATACAATCCTACATTTTTGGAACTACAAAAAAAAAATTGAATTTTGGTATTTTTTCTATTTCCCCTTAATTTAGGGTCATACAAACGTTCTGTTGTGCCTTTTAGTTAATTTCCCAAACTTTTATTTTGATATTCCAGTTTTTGTGGACGTGAGTTTTTGCAAAAAAAATGTCGGTAAGGTAAGAATCAGGTAAGTATTAGAGACCGTAAAACATTTTTTTTCCCAAGTAAATAGTGAAAAGTTACTATTTTTCGAGACAGTTAATGATTGTTAAGAGTGCTTTTTTTGTAAAAGATAGTTTGCAATTATTTAGAAAATTAAAATCACTTGCTCCTTTTCATAGGAAAGGTGTCAAAAATTCTAGTTTTTTTGAATCTCTCACAGTATGCCGCTTATTAATCAGTATTTTCTAACCTCAATGAAATCCATCTGAAAATATGACTGTCCATAACGCAAGTGAAAAAAAATTGATCAAAAATATGATAATTGTATAAAAAATAGGGTATAATTTCTGAGATAAAATAGTACTGAATAATAAGTGACATAGTGTGAGAGATTCGCAAAAACTCGAGTTTTCTCCACGTTTCCTACACTGAGCGAAGAATTCCCGTGTAGTTCGGGTTTACACCCCAATAGTTCGGGTGGTTTATCTTTTTTTTTGTTTCACACGAAGGTTTGGTGCGCTTGCACTACTGAGACGTGCGATCACCCGAACCATTCGGGTGCTCAACCGAAACAGCAGCAACCGAAGTGGTGGGGAGCCCGCCCCAATACTTGGGGAGCTTGCACGAATGATTCAGGAGATTCGAGTCGTGAACCGCGTTGGATGTTGCGCGTTCGACGTTTGCACATATTCGCTAATGGCCGCAGCTGATGAACATCAGGTTCTTCCCGAATGTCACTCTTTCTAGGTTATGTCGAATTTATTGTTCATCACTCATATTTATACTAACGGAGCATTCTAAGATTAGGTAAATCACATAATTGAAAACTCGATAATGCACATGTAGTGCTTTAGGACAGGGTTGAACTGTAATCATCAACGTGTAAGATTTTTAATTGATTCCAGTTATATAACGACCTTAATCATTCGTGCCACTAGCCGAATCATTCGTGCAAGCTCCCCAAATATTGGGGCGGGCCCCCCACCACTTCGGTTGCTGCTGTTTCGGTTGAGCACCCGAATGGTTCGGGTGATCGCACGTCTCAGTAGTGTAAGCGCACCAAACCTTCGTGTGAAACAAAAAAAAAGATAAACCACCCGAACTATTGGGGTGTAAACCCGAACTACACGGGAATTCTTCGCTCAGTGTATGAAAAGGCGCAAGTTAGTGATTATTAGTTGTTTTAATACACTGAACTCTCGATATAAGACCGGTTTCGGGCATGGCTTGCCTTGGCCTTGATCCTGAATCGGCGGAAACCAAACGTAAACAGGCAGGGTCGCATGAACCATTTCTGTTGGATTGTGACGCATGACGCAACCTGACGCAACTAACGCGCTAAGAGTGCGGTCCTTGAGCTGTTTGTCACGCTTGACTGAGCACATCCACTCTTTCGGCCCCGGGTATTGCGTAGACCATCTAATCTAGACGTTCCTTTCGGGCCATAATCGGGTGCTGGCTAGCCAGTTTTGACCAAACATTTTTCTAAGTGTCTGACTCAAATATTTTTTGGCACATTTCCAAAAAGGGGCATGGTTTTTAAAAGTATCAAAAATGAAAAGTGAACACTAAAAAATGCATTTTTTCCTCATCACCTTGTCAGTCTTTTCGGGCCCTAATCGGGTGCTGGCTAGCCCGCCAGTACCAAACATTTTTCTAAGTGTCTAACTCAAACATTTTTTTGCCAATTTCCAAAAAAAAGACTGGGTGTTTAAAATTACCTATAATGAAAAATGAAAACAAAAAAATTGATTTTTTTTCTCATGATATGGTTAGTCTTTCGGGGAACTAATCAAGTACTGACGAACTCAACATAACAAAAAAATTTCTAAGTGTATCATTCAATTATTTGTTAGTACATTTCCAAGAAGTATTAAAAATGAAAAATGAACTCCAAGGAAGTGAATTTCTTCATAATCATCTAGACAGTCTTTTCGGGCCCTAATTGGGTACTGGCTAGCCTATCAGGACCAAAAATTGCTTGAAGTGTTGAAAAAAAAATTTTTTTTGCACATTTCCAAACATATTCAGTGTTTTCAAAAGTATAAAAAAATGAAAAATGTACATGAAAAACAAATAAGTTTTTTTTCTCGTCATCTAGACAGCCTTTGAAATTATTTTTAACGTCAACGATCTAAAATAGATTTTCACAAGACCAACTAATTAGCCCTAGATTAGCTTGTCCAGACTATCGCTTGACCATACAAAAACGTTTCACTTCTATTAAGCGCCTTAATAGACCGTCTTGACAGCGCCACATTTGCGGGCAGGTCGGTCTATCCTGGCCCCGAATAGTTCCTCAATAGTTTTCTACACAGGACATATTTTTTTTAAATTTATAATTTTATATAAGTTTTTACTAGTATTTATTTCAATATTTTATTTTATATCAAAAGATTTTGAGCCAAATTGCTTTTAGACTGACCTAAAATAAAAATTACACTCCTTTCGGATAGTTTTATCAAAAAGCTTCGGTTATTGTAAAAAGCTTCGTGCCTGCGACGCCTCTAGAAAAGCACGAACCTATAAGTAAGTGTGATTTGTGAATCGTCACAAAGCGAACGTCGACTTTACTTTGATGGGATAGGAAAAGAATAGGTCCGAAGTAGGGGAGGAAAGAATGGAGTTGACGGGGCGAAAATCATGAAGGTCGGAACCGGAAACGAAGCTCACTGCGGTGTGACGTCACTTACAAAAGGGTACTTCCATCCTGAATCTTTTGAGCTTTTACTTCTTAAAAAATACTTAACTTATTTCCATTTATTATATAAAAATAATTATTGAATAGCTAGATTTCCTTGATCCAAAGAAATATTTGGCTGTCATAAACAATTCTTCATTTGCTTGAAATAATTATATTTTGGAAATCAAATTTAGAGTAGTAGTCTCGAGTCTCGGCTTCACACTGAGCGGTCTCAAGTTCGATCCCCGCCGGATGCGGATTTTTTCATGCAAATTTTCTGTTACAGGTTTAAGCGGATTTTAAAGTGTTTTTCTAATTTTAAAATTAAGATCGAACAGAAATCTATTTTATCATGAACAATTTTATGCAAAGTGAGCAAGAAAAAATTCAGATTTAAAAAACAGACTTCTAAACTACCTCACTTTTCGGCTCATTAGAGACAAAAATAACCAAAAGAAAAAAGAGGGAGAAAAAGAGAAAAAGTCAACCAAAACCAACCTCTCACTTTTTCCTTTATCCGTCTTTTTTATACTACCAGGGAACCAACATGTTTCGGGGCCAATTTAGACCCCCTCATCAGGGATTATTTATAGGAAACTACAAGGTATTTGTAATATATACTTATGATCCAAATTTGCATTCATTAGTGAAAAATTGACCAAGATATAGAATTTATTATTTAAAATAAGATTGAAAAAGTATTAAAAATTCGATCTATTCAAGGATTTATTTTAAAACTAGAAAAAGAAAAATGGTACTCAATTAACTTCAGGTGAAGAGCTGTTTAACGTCACAAAACACAGTCTCGAAAAAACATAGAAATTTTATTTTAATTTATATTAAAAAAGGTAAAAATTATTTTAATTGAAAATATCACTAGCAAAGAAAATAACGTGGTGAAGTATTCAAAATCCCGAGGCAAACTAACCTTCTTTTTTAACACGAAAACACTGAAGGCATGCCAGAATTTAGAAATCATTCCATCCCACTTTTAAGAGAGAGAGAGGGGGAGAAAAGACCCTTTTTATTTTTATAGCTTTTCGTTCGCCAGGACAAGTGACACAATTTTCAACGAGCCTCTTGAACCAACCCAAAACATCATAAAACACACATGTTACCAAAAAATTTTTACAGATCTAAGAAAAATCTAAAATATAAGAATTCGTTCCAAAAATCATTAGCAATTATTCAGAAATGAATACAAAAATAAGATATCAAAAGCGATCTGAAAATAAAAGACATAAGTAAAAATTTTAAATAGAAATTCAGCATAACAATATTACTAAAGTACTCATTGGTACATAAGAAAAATTATGCACATATTTTATATATGACATCTTCCTCATAAAACCTTTGGTTATAGGCAACGAGGGTATCCCAACTTATTTTTGATAAGTGTCTGGGTGATTTCTAAATTGGAAAAATATGTACATCCCATTGTAAACCTTATTTTTAATAAGTACCGGGAAGACATTTGAAAAATAAAAAATAAAATAAAAATTTTTTTAAAAACATATATCATGTATAAATGTAAACATTTTTCATTTTTTATAACCTGAAAATATGTAAATTATGATTAAGCATAACAATATTACAAAAGTACTCATTGGTACATAAGAACAATTATGCACATATTTTATATATGGCATCTTCCTCATAAAACCTTTGGTTATAGGCAACGAGGGTATCACAACTTATTTTTGATAAGTGTCTGGGTGATTTCTAAAATTGGAAAAATATGTACATCCCATTGGCAACCTTATTTTTAATAAGTACCGGGAAGACATTTGAAAAAATAAAAAATAAAATAAAAATTTTTTAAAAACATATATCATGTATAAAGGTAAAAAATTTTCATTTTTTATAACCTGAAAATATGTAAATTATGAATAATAAAGAAGGAAAATAGACCATAGTGCCCAGATCTAATGTTTGTGGGTGATTCAAAACCAATCTATTTAGATTATTACATTTTCACAAATAGGAAAAAGAAACAATCCAAAAAAAAAATATGCATGTATTTCTAAAATTGCTAATATTTAATGCATTCTTATTACAAAAATTTTTTAAATAAAAAGATTTCTTTCAAGAAATTGAGGTAAAATTATTAAGACTCAATTAAAAGAAATCAGAAAATAGTCATAAACAAACCCTGCAGATTGGAATGAATCATTTGTTTAGTGTCTCTATTTAAAAAAATTTTAAAATTAAGATCGAACAGAAATCTATTTTATCATGAACAATTTTATGCAAAGTGAGCAAGAAAAAATTCAGATTTAAAAAACAGATTTTAATTATATATAATAATTGTATACATGACATACTGAAAAAAGAATAATTTGTTTAAAAGAGAAACATTTTTATACTGTCAAATAATATATATTTCGTTCTTTCAAAGAAATATTTGTTTATAACAGTAAGCTTATTTGGGACAATTAGAGATATCTTTGGATTGAAGAAAGTTTCTTTGAATGTATTTTTTTAGCGCAGAACCCATAAATTAATTATTATTGAAGATTCAAGAAGTTAATTAAAAAGGCCTCAAACAATTAATTGAGATAATTTTATTTTGAAAAATACAAATTTTTTCAATGAATATTAGTTGAGCATTTTGTTACCAATTTCAATTCTGCTTCTTTCAGGGTGGTCGTTTTAATGAAAGAAAAAAATGCCCGTTTTTTTCCAGGTTCGTTCAAATTTTTCACGGTCAATGAAATTAAAAAATTCTAACTCTTAGGGCTAACATTTTTTTTCATTTGAAGTAATAAAAACTGAACTGCAAATCAAAGCACTCAAAGTGGAACTGTTTAATTTTAAAGTGTTAAAATTAAAGATTAAAAATGGTTCAATTCAAGTTTTTTATTCAAACGCTCAATAATTTATACGTATGAAATGATATGTTCTAATACTTTCCAATTGAACAATTTTAAATAAAATGCAGTTAAATTAAAAAATTTACAATTTTAAACTTTTATAAATTGTGTAGTTCAGAAATATAGATTCAGTTAGAAAAATATAAATCTACGCCATCATTGTTAATGCTCTACATTAAAAAATGAATGTACATTTTTAAAATTATATCATTTCAAGCAATTTTAAGCTAGATAAATTAAAAATTGAACGATTACAATTTTTTTAACTGAACACTTTTTTAATTAATAGTTGAATTATTTTTATTTTTATTAGTTTCAAATTACTCACTTTTTGATTGTTATTTATACAAGAAACTTGTTTTTTGTTCAAAAATATTTTTAAATATTCTCTTAAAATTATTTTTATAAAATCCAAAATAATTTTAAATTCTCCCAGGAATCTCAAGTAAAATTTTTGTTATCTTAAAGCATTACAAAATCCTCAAAAAACTTCAAAATTTTCTCGAAAAATCTTTGAAAATCTACATTTTGTTTACAAATTTTTTGAAATCTTCTCAAATTTTAAATTATTTTTGAATTTTTTCAAAACTTCTAAATATATTTTAAAATGATTCGAATTTTTCTTTAAAAAGATCCTGTAAAAATCAGAAAATTACCTTGAAATCTTCCAGATTCTTTTTTGACACTTTTGGAAATCGTTTGAAATGATTATACGCAGCGGATTAAAAAATCATTTTTTATTTTCCTAGGAATGTTAATAAAATGAGGTATTCTTATGAAACCTGTCACAATTCCGAAAAAGCTTCTAAATTTTTTGTTCGTAATCTGCAAAAATCTCCATTTTGTTTAAAAATGAAATATTTTAGACTGAAAAAATATTTGAATAGAATTTGAAATTTAATAAAAGCCTTTAATTATAAATATATCAATAATATTTATTATTATTATTATTTATTATTAATGATAGATTATAAAGTTTTAGTTGGACGTTTACGTTTGTAATTCACTTACTTGGAATCATTTTAAAATATATTTAGAAGTTTTTAAAAAATTTCAAAAAACTTAAATGTAGATTTTTGAAGATTATGAAATAAAATTTTGAACTTTTTAAAAGTTTTTGAAAGATTTCAAGTCAATAAAAAAAATTTCCTAAAATCCCTGGGAATATCTAAAGGGATTCTTTAGTTTTAAAAATTAATTTTAAGAGAATATTTAAAAAGATTGTAAAAAACTACAAAATTGTGAAAAATTAATCTGGAAGTTTTCAAATCGATCTTAGGAGAAATTAGAGTCAGCTAAGAAGTTATTCAGGAATTTTGAAGATATTAAAAATATGTTAAAATCTTGAAAGGTTTCCGAACATTTAATAAATATTCTTAAATTTTTTCCAAACCTCAAAAAGTCTTATAGATCTTTTGAACTACTCGAAATTTTACTAAAATTTTGTAAAATTCCGTAAAATGAAAGAAAATTTCTTAGATACTTATCAGACATACTTTTTCGAAATATCTAAAATCTTCAAAAATCTTCTTGAATTTTCTCGAGAAACCTAGGAACATTTGATTTAAATAACCCTAAAGCAAATAAGCAAAGAAAATTAAAAAATAAATAGTCATTCCAGATTTTTATTTTATATTAATATTTATTTTTTTATTCAAATTATAATTTGCCTCAAATTTTTTATTTATTCTGGACTGAAGAAATATTTTTATATTTTTTAGTTAAAAATTTACATGTAGGGTTGAAAATTCACAATTTAAGTTGAAAATTTATCTCTTTGGTTGAAAATGTACCCACTTCGTTGAAAATTTGTCTTTTCTGGCAGAAAATTTAATCTTCTTGGTTAAAAACGTATCTTTTTGTTTAAAGATTCAACTATTTTGTTGAATTTTTTAAATGAATTTAACTTTTTTTTGAAAATACAAATTTTTTGTCAACAGTTGAACTACTTCGTTAAAAAGTCATCTTTCTGGTTGAAGATTTATCATTTTATTTAAAAGTTGGTATTTTTTGGTAGAAAATTCATGTATTTGGTTAAAAATTTCATTGCTTGGTTGAAAATTGACTTTTTGATGGAAAATTCATATTTTTGGGTTAAAAAATTAAATTTTGTGTAGAAAATTCGTCTTTTTTGGAAAACATTCAATATTTTTTGTTAAAAATACAACTGGTTGAAAATTTATCTTCTTTCTTTTTTATTCAACTTTTTTGTTGAAAATTTGTCTTTTTTAGATGAATTAAACTGTTTTTTATTTAAAATAAAAATCTTTTTGGATTATAATATCAGCTAGTACATTATTCGTTGAGAATTCATCCTTTTTGTTTGAAAACCCAATTCTTTGTTTGGATATTAAGTTTTTTATTGAAATTTGGATTTGATATATCTAAAATTTTCAAAAATCTTTTTGAATTTTTTCAAGATTCGTAGGAAAATTATATTTAAATAACCTTCAGAAGAAATAAACAAATTAACCTAAAAATAAATAGTTATTCTAAATTTTTATTTTGTATTTTAAATTGTTTTGGCCCTCAAATCGAAAAATTGCACGCATTCATAGCGAGCGATTGATGATGCTAAAGTCGGGGCCAAAAGTCGAGGCCCCTCACTTCTTTTAATTGCAATTCGCGCAAAAAAATCTTTGAATTGTTCAAGAAAGAGCATCTGAAACCTTAAAGTCTTGCGAATTTAGCGATATGATTACTCTTATACTAAAATAATTTTATCAATAGTTAGAGGGAAAAACTTCCCAAAAAACAGGGGGTTTCAGCCTCCTTTTACAAGTGTCGACTTTCTCCTGTTGCCAGAACGAGGGTGACGTTATGAAGTATCTGAAAAAATTTACTGATGTTCTTTCAACATTCTTCAAAATTCTGAAATAATAATTTACTTTTTACGGAGATTTATTTATAAATATTTTGGGTTGAGAAAAAATTAAGATAGGAAGCCCTTTCATAGCTCCATATGTGAAGTTTTGTGATGCGAGTGCAGTTTAATAATTAAATTCATGATAAAGTCATTCTCACGCGAGAAATATCGTTTTGAATATTTCTGACTTTAATCAGTGTTGGCGCGTGGGCTGGCACAACAGGACAAGTGGTAGAAAAAAAAGTACCTTTTCGATGACCATAGTAACGGAGTCTGCTTGCTTCTGGAGTTACTATTGTCATCGACAGGGCACCTTTTTCTACCACTTGTCCTGCTGGGCCCGCCCACGCCCCAACACTGAATTAAGTAAGAAATATTTAAAACGATATTTCTTGCGTAATAATGATGTTCACATAAATTAACTTATTGCACTGCACTCACATCGCATAACTGCACATTTGAACCATTAGACGGCTTCCTATCCTAATCTGTTCTCAAGATAAAGTATTTGTAAATAAAGAAGTTAGGGGCCTCGACTTTTGGCCCCGATTTTAGTGTGATTAAAAATTGGTGATATCTCAAGTGATTGGCTAGATTTTTCTTCTCAAAATTGGTAAAATGCCCGTTCAAAAAATGAATTTACTCAATTTCCCGGTTTTTCGAGGTCTACGAAAATTCCGGTTCGTTTCCCGGTCCAGCGGTCACCCTGTTTTTTATTATTATTATTGTACTTTACCTCCTTGAATACATTTTTATCACCATGTATTTTAGATTGCTAATAACTTTTTATTTCGTCGTAACAGTAAAAACCTTTTGGGGTGAAATTCGTTTGCGTACTGCCTCATTTATTTTACACGTGACAAACTACGTCGCCGGGCAGAAGTTCGATGATGTTTCCATTCTCGAAATGTCGAGACGGTCGCATAAACACATTTTTATATGACACATAAATTGATATATTTTTTCCCTTGGACACATCGAGATGTGGAACCACCACCCTTTGTTCTGGCAGCGAGCGTCGTCTTTCAACATTGGTATTCCAGCGTCGCGACGCCTCCTTCCTCCTGCGATCTCCCTCGTGTTCTACTCGGTTTTTCCCTTTCTTTGACAGAAAATGTGGAATTTATTTAAAAATCTATTTAGACGGAGAGACAAGTTTAATGTATCAATATTAATTCAATTATTCACAATAATCTTTTTATTTATTTATTCAAATGACGAGCAAGTAGCCCAATTACAGATGTAAGCAACAAAGAGTATTTAATTTCTAGTTAGTCTAAACCTAAACTAAATATAATCTTAATCTAAACTTCAGAAAAATGAGCCCTTCCTTATCTACATCATTTGCGATTCTAGTCATTCGAGATATTGGTGAATGTTCGCCGAAACTACTATCGGCGCAAAAATTATAGGCATCTGCCTTTGAAGCTTAACAACTCAGCCAAAAAAAATGCTAGAGTAATAAGTAAATAGTAATTTGAAAGCTGATAGTTTTCCACGTAAATGAGCTTGAAGACGTTAATGTAAAAAATGGTTTGTGTTTTGCAGACTGAAATATGCAAACAAAAGTGAAGAATTTTGGGTACATTTAAAAAGAGTCAAGTTTATTTATTTCTTATACAAGAGGCAATGGGAAAAATTGGAAAAAATTCATGAATATGAGGAAAACATTTTTGAACAAACTGCAGTTGACAAATTTGAGAAACAATAAAAATTGTTGCTTAAAATTACAAAAATGTACAACTATACTATCTTCACTTCTAATGAAGATATTAAAACGATTCAAACTCCAAACTGTAACGGATAGGCTCTGTGATTATTTACAATCTCCCGGAAGGATGTAATTGTTTTATTTTTGGTGGAAATCGCGATATTTTTACACATTTTTTTTGTTGGAAAGCAAGTGTCAGAAAGCAGCGGGAGTGCCTTTTTTTTGCTGTCGACCGCTGGTGCCTTTCTTTGACCCGTGCTTCTGAACTCTTGTCCAGACACTGAAGCCTTTTTTGACCGGCCCCAAAAAAAGGCACCCCGCTGGTTCCTAACACTTACTTTCCAACAAAAAAAATGTCCGCAAATATCACGATTTCTACAAAAAAAAAACATTCACATCCTTCCGGGAGATTCTAAATTATCACAGAGCCTATCCGTTACAGTTTGCAGTTTAAATCGTTTTAATATCTTCATTAGAACTGAAGATAGTATAGTTGTATATTTTTGTAATTTTAAGCAACAATTTTTATTATTTCTCAAATTTGTCAACCGCAATTTGTTCAAAAATATTTTTCTCATATTCGTGAATTTTTTCAAATTTTTCCCATTGCCTCTTGTATAAAAAATGATGCTCTAAACGGTCTAAACTTGACTCTTCTTAGATGTGCTCGCAATCCCTTACTATTTTCACATTTTGCAGTCTGAAAAGCATAAATTTTTTTTTTACATTAACGTCTTCAAGCTCATTTCCGTGGAACACTTTCAGCTTTCAAATGACTATTTACTTATTACTCTAGCATTTTTTTTGCTGAGTTGTTAAGCTTCAAAGGCAGATGCCTATAATTTTTGCGTCGATAGTAGATCTGAATTCGTATAAATGAAATATGTGAAATAGATCAGTAGAGTTTCGCAGGGATCTACCCGATACATGTAAGTATACACTTTCAAGTAATTGAGAACAATTAATAGTTCTATTGAATAACTTGTGCATAAACAAAATATCTTGCGCTTTTTGATTTGACTTCAAAGAGCTGATATTGAAAGCAGTAGCAATATGCGAATAATCGTGCGACAATCGTGGATTAGGAAGACCTAACTTAATTGCCGCCCATGAGAGAAACCTATCTTGAACCTTTTCCAGTTTTTTAATATGCGAGGCGTAATGTGGAGACCAGACTTGTGAGCAGTACATTAGAATGGGTCTAACTAACGTGATATATAATAAGCGTCATGTGTATGGTTGTTTAAATTCAATAGAGTGACGTTTGATAAATCCCAACATCTTCAGACCTTTAGCGGTACAATAATCAATATGCTGGAGGAAAGAGAGTTTATCATATACAAAAATTCCAAGGTCGCGCATTTCGTGAACAATTTTGGTGACAGAGCCGTCTATCGAGTATTGGAATTCGACAGGATATATTTTTCGCGAAAAACGCATCGTTTTACACTTAGAAATTTTTAAAGTCATCCCATTTTCCAGGCATCCACATATGCAAGGCGGTAATATCTTTTTGAACTGCAGCAGCGTCCTCAAGGGATGTAATGATGGTGTACATTTTTAAATCATCAGCAAAAAGTAAGGCCATAACAATGATAAATATTTGTATTATGTCATTAACATAAATATTAAATAATAGCGGACCCATGTGTGATGCATGAGGTATTTCAGACGTTGCAGTAAATTCGCGGTCGTACACACCGTTGAACTTCACAGCAAGCCGCCAACTGCTCAGATAACTATTAAAGTATTCTAGTAAATTATTATGAATACCAAATGCCTCTAGTTTCTGAATCAACGTCGTGTGATAAACCTTGTCGAAAGCACGAGAAAAGTCAGTGTAAATTACATCAACTTGCTTATACCATCAAGCGCCTCCGCAATAAACTGAATGTATAAAGTAAGGTTAGTGCAAGATAACCTACCAAAAATAAATCCATGCTGTTCCTCGGCAATACAATTTTTAAATTAAATGGAAAGTTTGTCTGTTAAGATACTCTCCAAGATTTTTGCTATTGTGTTTATTATATTTATCGGTCGATAGTTCTTAACATCCGATTTATCATCTGCTTTGTAGATTGGAACAACGTAACTAGATTTCCATTGAGATTGGCCTGGAGATTGCACAGCAGCAGTTTTTATAGAATAGAGGAGGGATGCCATCGGGACCAGGACCTTTATTACAGTTTATTACACTCACCCTCTGAAAAACTTCTGACAAAGCGCTTTCAACATTACTAATATCAAGGGTAGAACTATTTAATTGTTTAAATTCGGGTAAAGTATTCGTCTCATAGACAGAAGAAAAGTTATCTGCAAATAAATTGGCGATTTCCTGATCATTTCTGACTTGTTTGTCTTCCAAACGCATCACGTTCGACATGTCACTGCAAGATCTATTATTATTAACATGTTTCCAAAAGTATTTCGGGTTTCCGAAGTCGATAATGAGCCGCTCTCTTTTGGGCAAGCATGTTAACTAAATCTCGAGAAAAATATACAGGATATTTATCGCTACGAGTTTTTCGCCAGGGTACATATAATTCAATTAAGTTGTACAAGATCGCGTGACAATAAGTGACACAATCCTCTATAGGTAATTGAGTAAACAATGCATCCCAATCTACTGTCCCCAAACGGGAAGTTATTGCTGCGTAATTCGCATTTTTGAAATTTAGATAGAAGTATGTATCAGAGCTTGACGCGATTATTTGCTTTGGGAGAACTATATCTAGTGGAGGATGGTATACATCGCTGGGCAAGAGAGGATCGGAAGATTGACGCACAGTAGTTGCATACAAGGAAGTAAAAACCAAATCGAGAATCTTACCTGAAGTATTCTGCACTTGGTTTTTTTGGAAAAGGTTATAAAAAACGCACGTGTCAAAAAGCGCGTTTGTGCTCTCTCTTGCAGAAGGCAAGGCCCAGTTGCTGGAGAGGATACGTAATCCTCGATCGTCATTGGTCCAGCGAATGTTAGAGGTGTTATAGTCGCCAACGATGATGGTAGCCGTAGGTTTAGTAGACTCAAGAGCAGATTCTATAGCGGTGCAGTGATTCAAATAAACCTCTGGACATCATAGTGGCGGAATGTAAGCAGTTCCTAACAAAATGCGCTCATTTCCTTTGAAGATTGTTACAAAAATCTGCTCGACAGAAGTAATTGGTGTTCGATATTCGAAGCTTCGAAATTCCGAGTGCACTGCATGTTGCATGCATGCTGTAGGTTGATAACTTTGGTTCATAGGCCACGAATATTTTGGTAATAAATATTGAGGTTACGTGGTGAGTCACATTGTTTACTTGGTGCACACCGCTTCTCTTGTTGTCGGCTGGTGGTAGCATTCAATTAGAGTTTATCAAGAAAGCTGCCAGAAGAATGTTTTGACGGATCCAATTACTATTCGCGAACATAGTCTATTCTACTGGCTACTCTCGACAAAGCTTTCTTGTAAGATAAACAGTCTTTGCTAAATACTGTGTGGTCGAATTTTACGCCAGGGTTCTTCAGAATTGTAGCCGCAAGGAAGCAGTTCGTACATTTTCTTATAGAAGACGTACAATCGGCTTCTGGATGAGAACCGCTAAATTGTGGACAAGTGTATAAGGTGCTGTGGCAGTGTTTAGACATATGGCCTAATCTGAGACATTTCATGCATCTCAACACGCTCACATGATCGAGTACCGTGCAGCTCCCCGCCATCAGAAATTTGGTTTTGGTTGCAGATTTTGGGAATTAGCTCATCGTTTTTTTCAATTTCATTGGCATGTATAGCCAAAATTTTCACTTTAGGGTAGATCTTGCGTGGCTCCTTGATGATGTATTCGTCACCTAGCTGATTTTTAACAGCCTGAGATAGCTTCTCCCTAGAGTTGAAGTCCGAACAGCTGATTACGACACCCACACCTGAGATGCTTCTTGCTGATGTGACATGAGCCAAAAGTTCACTAGGACTGACTTTATTTTTGACGGCTTTCGTCGTTCTTTCACATGTTTGTGTCTCGTTCTTAGGCTTTATGACAAGGGCTGCATCTCGATATGAAGTAACAGGCCTCGGCCGAGTCCCGCCATCTTGTTTACTCTTTTCCTCAAACCCTGCGGCTTTCATCTTCATAATTTTTATTTATTTTTTCATTGAATCAATCATATCATCTTTGCCATTGATGATTAACTCTTGTCTTTTTAAAAGTTCACGCAAATAAGATACTTCATATCCATCTTTCGTAGACTCAGGCGTTGAAGATGAGGTGTTAGGAGCTTCACAGCACTTACACCTATCTCCATTGAGGCACACCAGAGTTTTTACACGGGTGGCACAGCTTCTATGATACGTAGCACCACAATTAATGCACACAACCGATTTCACGTTGAAGTGTGTGGTACGGCAGTGGTAGGAAGAAAGTCTGGTGATGCGTGGTGGAATGATGAAATTGAGGCAGCCCGACAAGAAAAGGAAGAAGCGTACAAGAGAACTTTAAACATTACAGGTCTTAGCGATGAGGAGAGAAATAGGCTCAAAAATTATTACAGACACAAAAATAGAAAAGTTAAACGACTAGTTAAGGAAAGGAAGTAAAAGTACAGAGTTTGTCAGCATGAGAAACTGCAAAGATGAAATGCTATATGATACAGACGGGATAGTAGACCTTGTGAGGCTCTTCACTTGGGGTGATCGCTAGAGAGATTGATCAGCAACCTGGGTCGGAGCAGTGTTGCGGAACGAACGTGTTATTTGAATAAATAACACGAAAATTCTAGATCAATTTAAAGAATCTATACCTCCTTCCCCACATTATTATTTTCCAACTGAGTGAGTCACGCCTACCCCGAAAGGGAAATAGCTTAATGGTATAATAATAATAATAATTCGCAACACTTGTACATTAGCAAAAGTTTCGTACCCGAGATACTGCCGTCTATGACAGTTTTTTCAGAGTTGTCCGAATCCCAATCCGACCCGTCGGCCATATTTTGTTGAAGAATCGTCTCTTTCGTTGACAATTTAATTATTCCATTTTTAGAAAATTAATCTTCTTGGCTAGAAAATCACCTTTTGGGCATATCATAAATATGACTCTTTTTTTGAGAATTTATTTTTTATTTGTTAAAGATTCATCATTTCATTTGAAAAATCTTCTGTTTAGTTGAAAATCCGTTTTTTTTTATTATCAAAAGTTAATTTTTTAAACTGGAAATGTAGCTATTCCATTTTTTGTTCAAGAATGATATTTTTACCTAAAAATTGATCTTTTCGAGTTGAAAATTGAACAATTTGACTGCAAATTTATTTATTTTGTTGAAAATTCGTCTTTTTTGGTAGAAATTTAATCTTTTTTGGTTGAAAATTCAACTGATCGTTAAACATCAATCTGTTGTGGTTAAGGATACAACAATTATAATAATATAATAAAATATAAAATAAAATACAAAATTCGTATTCTTTGGTTGAAAAATCAACTACTTGGTTTCAAGTTCAACTACTTTCTAAAAAATTGTTACAATTGATTCATCGTTTTTGTTGAAAATTGATCTGTTTTGTAGAAAATTGGTCTGTTTGGCTTGAAAATTCAACAATTTGGTAGAAAATTAAACTATTTGTTGAGATTTATCTTTCTTGATTGAAAATTTTCTCTTTCTTGATTGATTCGTCTTTCGTTTAAGAATTCATCATTTATGGCAGGAAAGTCATCTTTCTGGATTGAAAATGAACTTTGTTGTAAAATTCTGGAATTGCAGAAGTCTTCACTTGAAACATTTAATTTAATTTCCCCTTTCCAATAGTCATAGTTTAATGGTTTCGAATTGAAAATTATTTAAATTCAAAAGTTTTCAATTTTCAATTATAATAATTAATTTTGGATGTTTTTATTCAGAAATAATAGAATTTCAATTCCTTTGTATTTTAAATGAATCATTTTTCAAAATTGTTAACTGAAATTATTATATTTTGAACGATTTTAATTAGAAATAATACAAGTTCAATTTCTTTGAATTTTTAATGATTCCGTTTTCAAAGTTTTAATCTGAAACTATCAAATTTTGAACGCTATGTATCAGAAGTAATATTTTTAATTCCTTCGAATTTTAGATGATCCATATTTCAAAATTTGAATCTGACATTTTTGAAGTTTGAACGTTTTTAATAAGAAATAATACAATTTCAATTCCCTTGAGTTTCAAATGATCCAGCTTTCAAAATTTTAATCTGAAATTACTAAATTTTGAACATTTTGAAATTGTCCTATATTCAAAATTTTGATCTGAAACCTGAAAAAGTTAATAATACGTATCAAATTGCAATATTGTGCCTTCTAGTAATTTAGTAGTATCAACATGTGTAATGCTGGTAATTTAACCGTTTCAACTTGTTTGTTTATCAGCTGAAGTTAATAAATTATTTAAAATTAAATAGTATTAAAATATTGATTCGAGCAGTATTTTTTATATATCGTTGTTGTTTTTTTTTCACTTGGAATTATTAAGCTAAAAAATGCCTAGACCGCAAAATTATTTTATTATTATATTAACTATTGGTAATTTAATACTTCTAGAATTGAATAATTGGATATTAAAATCAATCAAATTCGTATAATTATCATTCCGTTTTCTTTTCGGATTACTTCTAAAGTGTGAAGAAAGAAACGCGTGGAAAAATCATTCAACAACTTTGTAAGGGTTGCTTCTCCCGTTCACTGGTCGGCTGGCCAATAAAAACTTTACAGCCCCGTAATGAATGCAAGAAATAATTATCTCATGAATACATTAGTTTTATTATCGCCCAACACGGAACGAACCTTAAAAGGCGGCAGTCCTGATCTTGACCCCCGATTTTCACTGCCTTTGCTTTCATATTACTCTACGATTAGATTCGAAATTATCTAATAACTTTCTCATTCACCTTTTTTTTCATTTTTATTTTCAATAATCTCAGAACGCGTTTAAATATGCTCTGAAAACTAATTTCTACATTCTTAACACCCTTAATTAGTCGAAAATTATTAAATTTTAGATTATAAGAAATGGAAATGGAATATTTTTCTTTTGTTATTTCCGAGGGGTAAACAACTCTGGTAATCTGTGTAATCGAATATAATATGAGGTAATCCCTAAGGTAATCCACTTGTAATCTGGAGTAATCTAGAATAATCCACTCGTAATCTAGACTAAACCACTTGTAATCTATCTAATTTAGAGGAAACCAGTCCTAATTTGAAGTAATCCAGTTGTTATCCACTTGTAATCCATTTAGCTCGGAGTAAATAAATCTACTAGTATACCATTAAGCCATTTCCCTTTCAGGGTAGGCGTGACACTACCCGATTCGGGTAGTTTTTCTAGGTGGATAGTTTTCTAGTAGTTATAAATAACTACAAGTTTGGGCTCACCACACCCATAATATGCCAATAGCACACAGTATTCTCGAATGGTCACCCATCCAAGTACTAACCGCGCCCAACGCTGCTTAACTTCTTAACTTCATCTACTAGTAATATGGAGTATTCCAGAGTAATCCACTTTTAATCCATGTAATTTGGTGTTATCACCTTGTAATCCCGGTTAATGAAATGTCATTCACTTGCAATACTTGTATTTCTGATTAATCCATCAGTAATGCAGTTAATCCCTGATAATATATTTGTAATCCAGATGATTCGGTGAACTATACGGTGGACTAGAGTAATCCACTTTTAGTCAATTTAATTAGAATTAATCCACGTTTACTCCAAAATAATCTAGCGTACTCCAGCGTAACTCACTTGTAACCCATTTAATTAGGAGTAATATACTTTTTATCTAAACATATCTACTTGTAATCCACTTGTAATCCATTTAATTCAGAGTAATGAAATTGTAATCTATATAATTTTGAGTAATATACTTATAATCCAGAGTAATACACTATAATGATCCACGGTAATACACTTTTAATTCAGCTTATTCGAAGTAATTTATATAATCCAAGTAATTAATTTGTAATCCAGAGTAATCCATTGATAATCCATGTAGTTGCAAATGATCCCAATGTAATTCAGGGTAATCCTCTAATAATAACCCATGGTAATCCACTTTCAATCCAGATAATACAAAGTAATTTAGGTAATCAAAGTAATTACATTGTAATCCAGTGTAATCCAGGTAATTGATAGCAATGTATAAATATAAAAATGTATATATATATATATAAATGTATAAATATAGCAATCCGAATAGTTTGCAACTATTTAGTTAAAAATTTGTTATTTTTTTTTGCTGAAAGTTCAACTATCCAATTTTTTGTTCAAAATTGATCTTTTTTAGTTGAAAATTCATGTCTTTTATTAAAACCTCGTCTTTTTTGGCGGAAAATTAATCTTCTTTCTTTAAATTTAAACTACTTGGTTGCAAGTTTAACTACTATACTGAAAATTCATTGTTTGGTTGGAGATTCATTATTTTTATTGAAAATTCATCTCCTAGGTGGAAAATTTAAGTATTTTGTTGAAATTTCATTGTTTTTTATTAATTATTAAATAAACATTTAAAAATTAAATTCAGAATTAAAAAAATTTTTAAATTAAATTAAAAAAAAATTTCTAAATAAAAATGTAACTAATCCAGTTGAAGAATCATCATTTTAGTTAAAATTTTATAGTTCAAAATTCATCTGATTGGTTGAAAGTTCATGTATTTTGTTGAAAATTCATCTTTTTCGGTAGAAAATTAAACTTCTCGTTCGAAAATGTATGTTACTGGTTGAAAATTCAATTATTTGTTTAAAAATGAACTATTTTGTAGAAAATGCAACAATTTGTTGCAACATTAATTTTTTTGGTTGAAAATTTAACTTTTTTGTTGCAATTTTGTCCTTTTTGATAGAAAATTAACTTTCTTAGCTAAAAATTAATATTTCTGGGAAGAAAATTCAACTACTTGGTTGAAAATTAAACTATGTTGCTGAAAAATTATTTCATTTTTGGTTAAAAATTCATCTTTTTCAGTTGAAAATTCCACTTTTTGGTTGAATTTCAAACCTTTTCCTTGAAAATTCTTTTTTTTTATATTTATATTATATATATTATATATTATATTATATATATATATATATATATTATATATATTATATTATATATTATATTATATATATATTTTATATTATTATTTTTATTATATGGCAACGGCCATACCACGCTGGAAACACCAGTTCCCGTTAGATCACTGAAGTTAAGCAGTGTTGGGCGCGGTTAGTACTTGGATGGGTGACCGTCTGATACTACTGCGTTGCTGTTGGCGGTCGTGGGTGTGGTGAGCCCACACTTGTAGTTATTTACTACAATAAACCATCCACCTAGAAACACTACCCGAATCGGGTAGTGTCACGCTTACCCCTAGAGGCTCGCCGAAAGGGCAATGGCTTAATGGTATAGAAGATTCATAATTTTCGTTGAAAATTCACCTCTGTGTTTGGAAATTTAACAATTTTACTACAAACAATTTTTTTTGTTAAGATTTGATTTTCTTTTTGAAAATGTAACTGTTACATTTTTGGTTGGAAATTGATATTTTAAATTGATCTTTTCTGATTGAAAACTCATGCATTTCATTGAAATTTCGTCTTTATTGACTAAATGTAACTGTTTTTAATTAAAAATTTCAATCTTTTCCTATGGATATATTAACTATTACATGGTTTGTTGGGAATTTATTTGTTTTTATTAAAAGATGAACTACTTGGTTTAAAGTTGAACTATTTTATAAAAAATTCATTTTTCTTTGGCTGAAGATTCATCGTTTTAGTTGAAAATTCAACTATTTGGTTGTAAATTACCTTCTTGTTGCTATTTTATATTTTTGGTTTGTAAATTCAACTGTTTTGTAGAAAATTCGTCTTTATAGTTTGAAAATTCAACAATTTGGTGGAAAAATTAAACTGTTTGGTTGAAATTCTATTTTTTCGTTGAAAATTCATGTTTTTGGTTGAAGTTAAACGGTTTTGGTAGAAAATTACACCATTTGGTCAAAAATTAAACTGTTTATTTGATAACTTAACTATTTTGTTATACATTTTGTTTTGTTTTTTAAATTAATTTTTGTTTTGCAGAGGAAGATGTACCATTTTTCACAAAAAAATTTCCTTTATGAGTTAAAAACTCAAGCATTTTGTTAAAGATTCATCTATTTGGCTATAAAATTAATCTTTTTTGTTGAAAATACTTAAATATAGCTCAAGATTATATTAAATTACATAATTAAATTGGATTAATTGACTGAAAATTTAACGATTACATTTTTGGTTGAAGAGTTATCTTTTTTAGTTGAAAATTCAACTATTTGGTTCAAAATTCATGTATTTTGTTGAAAATTTGTCTTTTGGTATAAAATTAATCTTCTTGATTCAAAATGTTGCTATTTGTTGAAAAATTCAATTATTTTGTTGAAAATTCGTCTTTTGGTAGAAAATTAATCTTCTTTGTTCAAAATTCTGCTTTTTGGTAAAAAATTGAACTATTTTGTTGAAAATTCGTCTTTGGGTAGAAAATTAATCTTTTTAGTTCAAGATTCAGCTATTTGGTGAAAAATTCAACTATTTTCTTGAAAATTGGTCCTTTTGGATTTAAAGTTCATCTCTAATGGTAAAAAAGTCATCTTTCTTCGTTGAAAATTTATCTCTCATAGCTGAAAATGAACTTTTTTTCAAAAATTCAACTTTTCGGGTTGAAAATTCAACTCTCTTCCAAAGAATTCGTCTTTTTGGCATAAAAATTCAACTATTTGGTTGAAAATGCAACTACTAAATTGTGTTGTGCCAATATTCGTCTTTATTGTATCGAGATATATAAATATTATTTCTTGGCCAGGGTCACGTAAAATATGGACGCTACCCTAACCCTTCTACCCCTGTTTTTCTGAATTTCGAATTATGTAGTAGAATGAAAGATCGATTTATTACCCAATGAGAATGAAAATCATAATCAGACTATTTTTCTCTTCGTATAGTTGAGCCCTTACTATAATTTCCCAGGAGTTGAGATCGTATTCCTTGTTGTCATGCAGGTGGATAATATATCATTGCACAGTTTATCGCAACTGCAACCGAGTGGTTGATGGCAGGGGACGCATTTGCTTTTGGGGTTCGTTTAGCGATATCAGCGGAAACCCTTTATGTGAATACTGGCTCTGCAGCTACGGTGGATGGAGGTGGCTGCCAGGAAGTGATTGATCGTCGCGTCTTTTCCCGACACCCCCGAGCTTCTCAGAGTGGTTAAAGGGGTGAGCGGGGGTGGAAACCCTTTCACGCTTTCGCGGATCAGTCACAGGATCACGTTCAAACCAACCAAGCTACACGGGACATGCATCACCCTGCCATCCTTCCCCTTTTTCCTTTTTCTCTCTCACTCTCGTACTCTCTTTTCATCTACCTAGCTCAAATTCACACCCTTTCTTTCCGCGACATTGCGAAACGGATCTTGCGATTCAAAAAGAATGGCGTGTCAACAATAGACGATTTCTAATCTCTAAATTTCTAATTTCCAATTTCCAATCTTTGATCTTTCCATTTAAAAGGCTGCTCAAAAACTATGTCACACTAACCGTTGGCATTAGCTGTGCTGTGAACCTCGACTCGGGAAGAGTATAGATGTCAAGTCACTTCGAGCGCGGATAGCACTCGGATGGGTGACCATCTGCGACGTACGAACGGTTGGCGTTTACTGTCGAATAACCGGTTGAACTCTGGAGATGGGTTTTCTGCAGTTTGCCTCTCCTCTGGCCAAACGTCTAGGCAAATCGGATCCACAGAAAAAACTGGGGTTTCTATTAGAACCAATTTTTGGTTCCAAAGGAGCTAAAACAAAAAAGAACCTCTCTTGCTGAAAAGGAACCCAAAATGATAAATGGTTTCTAAACGAACCCAAAGTATGGATTCAAATGGTTCTAATAGAGCCTTTTTATCACTTCTGCCTTAACTCACTTAAAAGATTTTACAAGTTAATGATGCAAATTTTGCTTTATAATTGGAATTAAATAATATTGCACTGGGAAAAATTCAATGTAGAAACTAAAATCATAGACACTAAAAATTCTTGAAAGAAAGATATCGCAGATGAAATGTGACAGTTTGTAAGGTTATGTTGAAAATCCGATGCTTTCCACTGCGCATGCACAAGAAGCGCGGGACTATTTAAAATTATATAATATACACTTGCAATATTAGGTTAATATTCAATTTTTTCAATAATCTAGGTATTTCTATAATTCAATTTAATTCATATTATAATATTCATATTATTTATTGATTTCAAAAAGGCCCGCGCTTTTCGACACATGCGCAGTTGAAAACTGGATCGGATATGAATGAAATAAAAAGGAACCCTTAATAAGAGTTCCTTTAGAGCCTAAGTTATAAATGATCCCAAGTTTTACTTCAACCGGAACATCACTGATCCCTCAGTTTTTTCTGTGGAGTACTTCTAAGCAAGTTGCATGCAGCCGCGGGTTATCACTGGTTGTGATTAAATTCATACAGTGGTTCTAAGTTCACGAAAATAAAAGAAAATTTTCACTGGCCCATACCCAGTAACGTGAAGTCGTCTGGCGGTATATGTACTCATGCTAAAGGACCTGAATTATACTTAGCAGCGAGGGTGGCCTGTTGTAGACCTCTGTTTCACCGAGGTTTAAAAATAAAACGCATAACACAATGGGTTTTTAACCGCAGTGCTACGGGACTTATATGGACCAGCTTTACAATACAATAATAATAACACACGGAAAATATAAATTTGTATAACAATTTGTTGAAATGCTTTAAAAAATGAAAATTATTTTATTTCACAAATTAAGTATCTAAATACAGACACTTCAAGAAACTTCCCCTTTTTCTCGTTTTTTCGTTGAAATCCTAACTTAATTATTAAAACCCAATAATAAATCCACCTATTTTAGTGAAAAGTCAATTCTTTCTTGGTTAAACATTTTACTATTTGGTTGAAGATTTAAATATTTGGTTGAACATTCGTTTTTGTTTAGTTGAAAATTTATTTTCCTTACTGAATATTTGAATTATCCATTTTTGCCTGGAAATTGATTGTTTTTAGTTGAAATTTCAACTATTCAATTTTTCATTGAGAAGTCATATTTTTTTGTTGAAAGTTGAACTACTTTGACAAACATTCTTTTTATTGGATGAAGATTTTCACTGTTCTGTTGACACTTCGTTTTTTTGGGTTGAAAATTAATTTTTCATCTGTAAATTGAACTATTCCATTATTGGTTGAAAATATGTCGTTCATAATTAAAAATTCAACAATTTGTTCCAAAATTGATGTATTTGGTTGTAAATTCCTCTTTTTTGGTAGAAAATTGGTCTTTTGGGTTTCAATTCTTTTAGTAGAAATTTCATCGTTTTTGGATAAAAATGCAACTGTTTGGTTAAGAATTGATCTGTTTTGGTTAAAGATTCAACTAAATTGTTTAAAATTCGTCTTTTTTATTGAATTCAACTATTTTTTATTTCAAATTACAATATTTCTTGGTTGAAATATCAGCTATTACATTTTCTTTTGTTAAAAATGTATATATATTTTTTTCAAAATATTTTTGATTTAAAATTCAATTATTTCTGGAAAAGTTTATTATTTTGTGAAAAATTCAACTATTTTGGTAAAAATTTAATCATCCGGTTGAAAATTTGACTGCATTGTTGAACAATCGTCGTTTTGGATTGAAAATTCAACTGCCTTCTGAAAAATTCGTCTTTTTGGTTTGAATATTCAACTATTTCGTTAAAAATTCAACATTTTGTTGAAAATTCGTCCCTTTTGCTTCAAATTTCAACTAAATATTTGGTTGTGATTGTAACTGTTTGGTTAATCATTAATTTTTGTTTTTGAAAATTCAACTAGTTGGTTGCAAATTCATCTTTGTAGGTCAAAAATTCAACGATGTGGTTGAAAAATCAATTATTTTGTTGAAACTTTAATTATTTTGTTAAAAATTCAGCTATTTGATTGAAAATTTAATTATTTTCTTGAAAGTTCAAGTATTTTCTTGAAAATTCAATTATTTTGTTAAAAATTTAATTATCCTGTTAAAAATTTAACTGTTTTGTTGAACATCCGTCTTTTTGGAAAGAAAATTCGTCTTTTTGGCTTGAATATTCAACTATTTGGTTGAAAGTGCAACTATTTTTGTTTGAATTTCAATCTGTCTTGATGAAAAATTTGACCATTTCGTTGAAAATTCATTGTTTTAGATTGAAAATTTAACTATCCTTTGTTTACAGTTCGTCCCTTTTGCTTGAACGTTCAACTATTTGATTACATTTTTGGTTTGTTGAAAATTGAACTACTTGGTTGAAAAATCATATTTTTTGGTTGAAAATGCATGCTTTCGGGTTTGAAAGCAACTGTTTTCTAAAACATTCGACTTTTTAGCTTAAGGCATAACACTTTCGTTGAAAATTCATCTCATTTGGTAGAGAATTAAACTTTTTTGTTTGAAAATTTAACTACTTTGTTGAAAATGGAATATATTTCGCGGGTGTGTATTAGGATTGCGCAAAAATGAATTGGAAAAAATGTTTCGTGCTGGACGGCAACACCATCAATTTGGTTCTAAATCCGAAAGAAGAAATTGAAAAAACTTTTTTAAACAAAATTTGGACTTGAACAGGTGCGACTGGGCACTTGAAATATCACATGTAAAATTCATGGGGAAAAATCACTCTTTGGCGTTTTTGGATCAATAGCCGAGAGTTTTGAAAAATGTTACGGGAAAGTTCGTGGGCTTGTAGATAACTTTCCAACGATGATTCCATGTATCAGTTTCATGGGGTTTCCACTCCTAACATACCCCTTCGGTGCCCTGATTTTTGTATCAAAAGAAATAACCAAAATTTCAATCAAATTGTCAAATTTTGAAGCAAAAAGACGAATTTTATAGAAATAGTTGAATTTTCAACTAAATAGGTAAATTTTCTACGAAGAAGGTTAATTTTCTACCAAAAAGACCATTTTTTAACAAAATAGTTACAATATCGATCAAGGAGGTGAATTCTCAACTTATGAGATGAATCTTTAACTGGAATAATGTAATATTAGTTAAAAAATTGTTACCAAAAAAGACAAAGTTTAAACAAAAAAATGTCGTTTTCAAACAAAGAGATGAACTTTCAACTCATATGACGAATTTTTAACTTAGTTAAATTTGACGCAAAAAATCATTTCTAAAAAAAAAAAATTTTAAACAAAATTGTTTTATTTTCAGCTAAAGAGATGATTATTCAAATGAAATGAAGAATCCTCAACCAAAATGATGAAGTTTTAACAATGTACTTCAACTTTTAACAGATTAGTTGAATTTTTAACCGAGAACAGATGAATTTTCTACCAGGAAGATTAATTTTCTACCAAGAAAGACGAATTTTCATCAAATTAGTTACATTTTCAACTGAAATAAAGAATCTTCAACAAAAAATAGTATATTGTGCATCAAGTGGGAGAAGTTGGCGATTCTAGACGAGTGTGAACGAAATTGTCGACTTTTCAACTGATGACATCACAGTGGTCGAAGTGAGTACTTTTCCCGCTAGTGGGAAAAGTAAACTCACTTCGATCAAAAAAATGAAATTTCAACCTAAGAAAAGAATTTTTAACTAACGATGAAATCCTTAATTTAATTTTTTTCAAAGATTAATCTTTAAACAAGAAAATTATTTGTGACATATTAGTTGAACCTTTAAGCAGGTAGTTGAATTTTCAATAAAAAAAGGTAAATTCTAGACAAAATATGTAATACTTTCTATTTCAACCAAAAATATTTTTATTTTAGATCAGAAATAGTTGAGTTCATTTAAAAAGACGAATTTCCGACCAAATTGTTGAATCATTAACCAAAATAAATTAATTTTCCACCAAACAGTCTCATTTTTAACCAAAAAAGGTTAAGTTTTTACCAAAAGAGATCAATTTTTAAACAAACAAGACGAATTTTCAAGCAAAAAAGTTTTTTTGGTCAAGAAAGGAAAAAAATGTCTTCCAAATGGTTGAACTTTTAAGTCAAAATGATGAATTCTCAATAAAGCAGTTGATTTTTCAACCAAAAAGAATGACTTTTTAAAAAAACTGTTGAATCTTTAACAAAATAATGAAATTTTCAAACAAGAAAGATAAATGCTCAACCAAAAATATAATAGTGAACTTTTCAAAAAAATGAATGAACTTTCAACCAAAAATAGTTTGCCTTTCTTATTATGGGTTCAATTAATTTAATTCACTGAACTTCCGTGATATTAATTTATATTATTATTTATATTAAATAATACTAATGTTAATATTAACATTGATATATTAATGTTAATCTATTATTAATGTTAATCTATTATTAATATAGAATGAAGTGTTTAACGTTAAAATTTACTTAATACAATTTTTGAAATATTTTTAATATTTCCGCCTAAATTTTTAAAATTTATTTTATTTTGGTAAAGTTAAGTTTTTTTCTTTAAATTAAAAGAGTCTCTATACATCAGATACCTAATTCTTTCCGGTCGAGTGTTAACTCTTTATCTTATCCATTTAACAGTTCCATTTTCCCCAACCCAGCCTGTCATTTTCAAATTGACGAGTTATATCTCTTCGTCATGTCATTGATATCATATTTCTCTAGCCATTTTTCCACTTATTTGTAAGTTCCAAAATGGGTTTTCTCTTCCGACTAACCTTTCCAAAGACTAAAGTGACTTTCTCGATTCAAGTCTATTAACGTAACTTCCCTCAAATTTTCTTTCTGATAAATAGAAATATTTTTTTTTACATTAAAACCTATGAAATAGAATATATATATATATTTATATATATATATATATATACACACTCTAAAAAATGTCTGGTTAAATCAACCAGAATTAGGTTAAATATTCCCTTAATATTTTTTCTGATTAGACTAACCAGAATTATGGTTGTATTAATCAGAATTCCGTTTAAATTAACCAGAAATTCTGATTAAAATAATCAGAATTCTGATTACTTTAACCAGAAAAAATAGTA
>CAKNYM010052180.1:147489-189120 GCA_932195095.1 Andricus curvator | reverse complement strand
CGATACGAAAAAAAGTCAAGATAGGAAAAGTGTTTCTTTTCGCACGTACTACAAGATTATCATAACGACTTTTTGAATTTTCTTGAAAAATCGAAAATTCATATTTTTATTGCACAAGAAATAATGAAAAATCAAAAAAATCAATTTCACGGTCAAACTATGCAAGATACGACAAGTCATCACTAGACTAAAATTGTGCATTCAAAAAAGATCTACACATTTCTCATGGGTCACTTTTTGATAGGATGTGTAGTTTTTGTTTTACTCGTAAAAAATAACATTAACAGTGAAAAAATCGGCCCGATAAGCGGGCACATTCTCATCAAAACTTTGCTTATTTACTTTATTTTTCATCTCGGGTGTGTTTTTTCACAATATTTCATTGTTTTTATGTTCTCAATACTATTTCTAACGATTGAAACAATAAAATATAATAATAATTCAAACAATTTATTCTGACTGAAAATCTGACTTTTATTTCAGAATGCGTTTTGATCTTTGTTTACTAGAATAATTTCTGTGAAAAAATTCGACTATTACATTTATATTTCAAGAACTATGTTCCAAATAGACGAAATGAATATATATATATATATATATATATATATATATATATATATTTAAAAAAAAAGAGTTATTGGTTCCTCGTTTAGAGGTGGGCCGAGAATGCGCAGATGGAAACGTATGAACTCCTATCTAATACAACGCTGCTGAAGGCTGGTGACCTTCTCAGTATAAAACATCAACCAATTGCGACTCTCTCGGTTTCCATTCCTTGTCCTCGCCCCCCCTCCCCCCGTAACAGAAGTTTTGGTGGGACTGACGTAAGAACTGGACTCTCCACTATACGACGAATCACTACTTAACTTGGGCATGATTTCGACTCGCACAACAAATTTCGCGCATAAAGGTGGTAGTTGGGTGTAAAATCTAAACATGAATAATACAAACAATAAAGTAGCCTCGGAATGGACTGAAACTTTGATTGAGGTTTTGAAATATGGTCAGGAGTAGATAGGGAATCACATGGTAGTCAAGGGGTCGGTTTGATTATGAATGAAAAAGCAAGATATATGTTCCAAAAACGACTTAAATACTTTTTTTCTCCCCTTTTCAGATAGTTGGAAAAAAATCTTTCTGATTGTAGGATTTATTATAAAGATACGGAAATATACGCCGAAGTAAAGGAATTACCTTCTTCATTTTAAATCAAATACAACTTTAGTCATTTTTATCTGAAGAACATTGAACATATGGTCGTTGCGAAGCGCGACGACCAAATTGCGCGCAGCAAATGCGCTCAAACTTTTGGGTTTCTATTATACGATGAACAGAAACGAGCGTGAAGCGCGAGGTTCACATCATGATCCAATTCACTCATGGTCTAGCCAAACAACGTCCCATTTTCGTCCAAATCGCGCATACCAGCTCCGCGGCCATGTTGGTTACCATTCAACACAGCCGCCAGCTGTACATTTATTGAATATGGCGGTGTAGCTGGTATCGTTGCTGATTGGCTGCAATTTTTTTTACTTGCGCGTGGCTAGACCTGGTGTGAATTGGATCATGGTTCACATGATGATCATACCAAATATCGAGCGCGAAGCGCGAGTGTCGTGATGAGAATGTGTTCCTTAAGGTCGATAGAACCTTAAGTAAATTAGTTCTTATTTTTTTTTTTTGAACTCAACTGTTTTTGATTAAAAATTATAGTAGTTTTTGGTGGAAATATTAACTATTGAATTCCTTTTATTTTGTTGAAGAATGATCTCTTTGTTTGAAAATTGTTTCAGCTGAAAATTTAATTATTCCATGTATGGTTCAAAATTGATCTCTTTGTGTTGAAAGCGCAACTATGTGCTTGAAAATTCATGTATTTTGTTAAAAATTCGTCGCTTTGTTTGAAAATTGAACTATTTTTAAAAATTCGTTTTTTTTATTCAAAATTATTTTTAAATTAAAATTTAGCTTTTATAATTGAAATTTCATGCATTTTGTTGAAATTTCATTTTTCTTGGTAGAGAATTATTCTTCTCGGATGAAGATTCATCATTGAAAACTTAACTATTTAGCTGGCATTTTGTTTTTTTCTTGGTTGAGAATTAGTTTTCTTCACTAAAAATGTAACAAATCCATTTTTCATTAAAAATTGATATTGTTAATTGAAAATTGTCCTTATATGGTTAAAAAATCAACTTTTTTAGCAGAAAATTCATTTTCTTGGTTAAAAATTTATCCTTCTTGGTACAAAATGCAAATTTTTGGTTGAGCATTCAACTATGTTCTTAAAAATTTGTCTTTTTTGCTTAAAAATTAATTTTTCAAACTGAAAATTTGACTATTCCATTTTTGGTCGAAAATTTATCTTTGTTAGTTTAAAATTAATATTTTTTAGTTAAAATTATATATTTTTGATAAGAGAAATCTACTTTTTGTTTGTGAGTTCAACGTTTTGGTTGAATGTTACAATCTTTTCTTGAAAATTCATTTTTTTATGGAAATTCATCATTTTAGATGAAGATTCATCTCTTTCGTTGAAAATTCAAATATTTAGTACAGATTTATTTGTTGAGAATTAACGTTCTTCACTTAAATGTTCCAATTTTGTTTTTGGTTTAAAATTGATGTTGTAAATTAAAAAAAGATCTTTTCTGGTTGAAAATTCGTCTTTTTTGGCAGAAAATTAATTTTATTGGTTAAAAATTCATCCTTTTTGGCACAAAATGCAACTGGTTGTTTTGAAATTAATCTTTTTTGGTTGAGCATTGAACTATATTATTGTAAATTTGTCTTTTTTGGTCATAAATTAATTTTTATAACTGAAAATTGGACTATTCTATTTTTTGTTGAAATTTTATCTTTCTTAGTTTACAATTAATCTTTTTTAGTTAAAAATATATATTTTTGATAACAAAAATCTACTTTTTATTTAAGAATTCAACACTTTGATTGAATGATAAATCTTTTCTTGGAAATACATTTTTTATGGAGATTCATCATTTTAGGCGAAGATCCATCTCCTTGGTTGAAAATTGAACTATTTAGCTGATATTTCTTTTTTTTTCTTGTTTGAGAATTAATTTTCTTTACTGAAAATGTAACAAATCCATATTTGGTTTAAAATTGATATTGTAAATCGAACATTGATCTTGTCTGGCTAAAAATGCATGTATTTTATTGAAAATTGGTCCTTTTTGGCAGAAAATGAATCTTCTGGATACAAAATATTCACCCTTTTCGTTTGAAATGTTAACTATTATGAAAATTAATCTGCTTTGGCTGAGGATTCTACTAGTTTAACGAAATTTCGTATTTTTTGATTGAACTGAACTATTTTTGAGTAAAGATTTATCTCTTTGGTTACAAATTTAACTATTTTGTTGAAAATACCTTTTTTTGGCTGAACATTGTTTTGAATGAAAATTTAATTGTTCCATTTTTTATTTGAAATGTATCTTTTTGCGTTGTAAATGGAGCTATTTGGTTCAAAATTTCTGTATTTTGTTGAAAAATCGTATTTTTTGTTAAAAAAATTTTTCTTCCTTTTTAGTTGAAAATTCATCTGTAATATACGTCTGTAATATGGATTTACTATTTTAGTTAGCAGACATTTTTCTTACGCAAAATATTCTAGGGCCGCCCCCCCCCCCCCCCCCATAAAAAGAGAGAGATTTTACCAAACCCCTCAGGGAAAGTCAGGCAATTTCGAAATTATGATTTTGTGGCAACTCTGAATATTTAAAAATTTGTTCAATAATGTTTTTTTTTAATTGTTTACATTTTTAATGTTAAGAAGTAAAAAAAAAGGGATGCGCCTTTACTATTGACAGCTATCTAGATATTAATGGTTAAATTCTGTGGATATTAATATCCAGACAAATTTCAGCATTATTATTACTATCCTAATACCAAAGTATGATCATCATTTAATAAATCATCATTTTTCGACAAATTTATGTTTGGCATGAAACGTTGACTAGACCTAGCTGAAAATTCCTGTACAGGAACCTCGGAGAATCCTGGACATGTTGCTGGACACGAACCTGTACACGAACCCGTACCGGTAATCTTGACGGTTCCTGTACAGGAATTTGGAGAAGGAAACTGTCCATGAGCTAGCAAAGGAACCTGTATGAAAGCTAACCTTTGAATGATCCTGTACAGGTTGCTTCACAGAGAGAATTGAGGCGCGGGTTCACGTACAGGAACTATACTCTGTTCCCCGAGAGAAGGACCTGAAGAACGACCAATTTTGGTTTTCTTCGCGCAGCCTATTGTTAAATTTTCTCAAGAAGGCGGCATTTCTTGACATGTTGCAGCCAATCCGAATTGAAGTCCTTCAACTTCATGAAAAACTCTTTTCTTGATTGATTTACGACATTGGTCGACAGTCTGGTTTTTCACTGATATCTGATTCGGCGACCTTACCGCAGCAGGGGTCTTTTGCCCACAGACAGGTCAAGGGAAGGAAATTTAAAAACTGTCAATTTTGCAATTAGCGATTTGAAAATAATATAATCAGCATCTACGAATTTTTCCGATTCCAATGATATATTACTTGCTTCGAAAAGTTCAAGATTTGAAGAAGTTCAATTGAAGAAACTTTAGCTCAATATATAATTTAATATTGATTAGTTCTCCAATTTTCAACCTTTATGGACAAATTACATGTCGTTGGAATCGGAATAATGTGTACATTCCGAATATATTACTGTCAAGCCAGTGATTGGAGAATTATTAATTTTTAACTTCTTAATTTTTGTCCATTCTCCGTTGTCCCCTGTAACTCGAGACTTGCACGCGGTGAGGTCCTCTTCTTTTACAGCTAACATCTGGTAAAAATCTTTCGAAACATTTAAAAAAGAAACCCAAAGAAAGTCATAAATATTCCAAGGGACCAATGAGAAGAGAAATGAAGAAACTACGTGTAAAAAAAAGGGTAAGGACACTCCTCTCTCGACAGTGAGTTCGATCTTGAAGGGATTAAAAGAAAAGCAACTTTATAGCTGTAAGCGACATGAGTTTTGGCGATGACTTTCTGTAAATGTTACCCATATGTGTATTTGTACAGGAACCCGCGCCTCAACTTACTTCGCAAAGGAACCAGTTCAGGAACCTGTACTGGATCATTCAAAGGTTTCTTTGTTGGAGCAGGTTCCTTTGCAGGATCATGAACAGTTTCCTTCGCTAAATTCCTGCTCAGGAACCATCAAGATTACCTGAACAGGTTCTTGTGCAGGTTCGTGTGCAGCAATATGGCCAGGATCCTCCGTGGTTCCTGTACAGGAATTTTCAGCTGGGCAAAGCTTCAAGAAGTGCGCAACAGTCGACAGTATTCTATACGAAATTGACTCTAAACTTCATCAAGTGGCCGATAGAGGAATGTCGTTTTCCTGCACTCGGGAAACAACTTTAACATCTTGGATGTTTAAGTTCAACATCTCGGAAATTTCAGCACAGAAAAAACTGGAGAGTTAATTTTGGTTCAGGTCATTTTCTTGCAAACTCATTTTGAACTTCAGTTACATTCTCTCTCCTGATCAATGTAAAACTGAAAAACAATAATATTGCTCTCAATATTCGCATTGCTCAATATGTACCAATTTTGGTTCAATTTTGTTTCAGTACATTTTAACGCTGTTTATCTGTTCAAAACAAAATGTTATTATTTTTCTGTGAGTTTAACATACAAATGTTTCTACGCCTAATATCTCAAAAAGATAGCACATGTTACGCATTAATATCTGTATGTTTCGCGGTATTATGTTATACTTTAGACATCTACGTTCGAACATCCATTTTCCTCCATGTAGTAGTATAATAAACTATTAGGGGTTTTTAACAAGAAGATTTATCAGCTGCTCTAGTTTTTGTTGAATGGAAGCAGCATTGTATTCGTGATAAGAAACCCTGTTTCCGGATCGGATCCTGCACATATCTTAGTACTTTGGTGACATTCACCTACGTGCATTCCCACTCATACATGGACATGTGCATTCAATATCGCCTTTTCCCTTCCATACTGGAATATCTACGAATACCTACGATAATATTGATCTGCAACTCTCTGGATGGACCACCCTCTGCACTCCTCTCATCGTTTTTCCTCTGACCAACGCTCTTTTCCCGAATCGAGTCCCCAAGGCAATATCTTACATTAATTATATTGCATTTACCCTATTCAGACTACACCCTTCGCGACGAACGTTACTCATAAGACTGTAAGCAACTTGAAGGGCGAGAAATAGTTTCATCGAGCGAGTCAAATTTATTTTCTGGAAGGCAGAAAAATAGATGGAATCGTTTATCGTTTTCAGATCGGCGTTTTCAATTTTAAGATGATTTTTTGCTTCACAAAACGGTTCAAATTAACTCATTTTTAGGAGAAAAAGTTACTGAAACATTTCTCAAGATGTGACTAATTCGCAAGTCAAATGATCAATTATAGGGGAAACCAATACGAGGCGAATAGAAAAAGTTTTGAAATTATAATATTGGTACATGATGAACAAGTTGGGAAAGAATTAAATATCAAATTGAAGCCAGAACATCAAATTGAAGATAATAAGGCCATCACATGAATTAATGTATAAGCCATTTATTCTATATGTATATTATACTTTTTTAACAAGTTACAATTTTATTCAGATGGCAATCTTCTGGTACGAAGTGAATATTCAAATTTTAAGCCTTGTCGATCATTTGTCGAAGGATATTGCTTGTTTGAATTGAACAATTAAAATTTATTGTTGAATTCATGAAACAATAATAATCCAAAACATACAAATATGAGTGTCATTGCTACCAACTATCGTAGATAAAAAAACCACGAATAATTTTATTTCGTTATGTAGGTAGAAGACATGAACTGGCTCATTTATTTAAAAGTTGTTTGGTTGGTAGCAGATACTTGTTTGTGCTCGCAACTTAAAAGCAAAAAAATACTTTTTGTCCACTTTTCACTTGAAGTGAGCTAATAATTAATGCAATTTAACAAACATAATTTTTTAAACAATTATTATTGTTCATAACTATCATCTATTATAGCAATTCCAGACAGTTGCGATTTTTTCTGAAATTTTTAACATTGATTTGGCTTTTTACTCATTTACAAATAATACATAAAAATCAGCGAGATATATGAAATATTCTTAAAATTTTCTATGTGGATCATATTGAATGTAACTTTTTCGTCATTTTGTTTGGATGCATATTTTTAAATATTAGCAAAAGAGTAAAAATCAGTTCATTCAAAAAAAATAGAATACTATTTAAAAAATTATTGTTTTTGATATTCATTTATTATTTGTTCATAACTAAGAAGTCAGAGAAAAGGTGAAAATTTCGAAAAAAACCGCAACTTTCTAGCGTTACTTTAAGAAAAGATAGTTCATTACTCATAAACAGTAATACATTGCTTAAAAAATTGTGTTTGTTAACTTCAGTTAATTATTATTTCACTGTAATTCAAAAGTGGACAAAAAGTGAAAAAAACCGCAACTTTCTAGCATTACTCTAACATAATATTGTTACAAGTAATAATACATTCTGTGAATAATTATTCTTGTTAACCTTAAGTGATGATTGCCTCACTCTAACTGAAAAGTTGAAAGCAAGTTGAAAAATTCAGAAAAAAACCGCGACTTCCACATCACCCTCCCTCTCTTCATCTATCATATTCTATCCTTTCCCATATTATCCTATAAATATTATGTCCTATCATATTCCCCCTCCATTCAATTCCCCTCACTGACTTCCCCTACCCTTACTTCCCCATTTCCTATCCCATCACTTCCACTACTTTGCTTCCACTAATTCGCTTCCACTCACTCCCCCTACACCCCCTACTTTTCCTACTCATCCTAACTCCCCCTCTACTTCATGTCCCTCACCCCCTACTTCCCACCATTCATTCCAACTCTCTACTTCCCCTCCCTCATCACTTACTTCCACCACTTCCCCTACCCTCACTTCCCCATTTCCTCTCCCATCACTTCCACTACTTCGCCTCCACTCACTTACCCTATTTCTCCAACCCTTACTTCCCCTACATCCCGTACTTTTCCAATCCTAACTCCTCCCGCTACTTCATATCCCTCACCCCCTATTTCCCTCCATTCATTCCCCTTCTCCACTTCCCCTCCCTCATCACGTACTTGCCCCACTTTTTCGACCCTTCCCATTAGTTCCCCTTTCCTCCCCACTCTTAGGACACAGGCTAAGGTACGTGTAAAGTCGGCAGGGTACTTGCTCTACTTACCTATCCTTCACTTTCCTTCTAGGGGAAAAAAGTAAGACTGATGGACGAACATCCGACCGGAGCTAAAAAAAAGAGAATCTCAATCTATAGAGGAAATAAAAATACCTCAATTAGATATTGGTTTTGTAGCCTACTAAGACGTTAATTAAGTCGCTTAACCCTCCACCTCCCATACTTTCCCAACACTTACCCTCATTTCTAATCATTTTCCCTAGTTCTCCTGTCTCATCTCCCAACTTACCATACTCCCCTACCCTCATTCCCTTTAATTTCCTCTATTTTCCCTCCCCAATTTTCTCTCATTATCACTACTGCAACTACTTCCCCTTCCCCCATTTTTCTCACTCCCCATCACGTCCTCTCTCCTTATATCCCTACATATACTCTGCTTATTTTCCCTCACTCGCGCACACCTAATTTCCCCTAATTTCCTATCACTTCCCCTACTTCCCCCATAATGCCCCTTTTTCCCTACATATACTCCCCTTATTGTCCCTTATCCCCACCCCTTATTTCCCCTCATTTCTCCTAACTTCCCCTACTTTCCCTCCCCTCATTTTCCCTCACTTCCCCTAGTTTCACATTTTTCATTTCTCCTCATGTCTTCTCCCCTGAAGAAACCATAAAAACAGAATAAGGGTTGAGGAAATCGTTAATAATACGACTATATTCTCCAATAAAAAAAGTCTTCTTAGGTTTATAATTTTATATAAATTGAATAGAAAAAGTACTATTTAATTGCTCCTTTATCTCCTTTTAGAGCTCTAATTCGATAATTCATTTTGATCCTCCCTAGAGGTGTAAAAAAAATTGAAGTGTGGGCTCACTTCCTGAAAGATATAAAAGGAACGAGATATTTTCTGTAATCGCGCTAAGACGAATTACTTTGAGTGTATCTACAATACCGAGTTTCACACTCGTTATTCTCTTTAGAGTCCGCATGATAGAAAAGTGGCGCTAGATCGCAATTCTATTACTTTAAAAGTGCAGGGCAGACAGTAAACAACCCCCTGGTGTGCACACGCATCTGGACAGTATGACAGAATAGTGCACACCCGCACATTCTAGTCGGTTTCAATGTGACTGAGGATGCTTTATGACCCGTAACGTTCTACACCCCTCTCTCACCGCTCACCCCCTTTTTGCCTACCCTTGTCCATTCGAGCCACCCCCTTTATGCCCAATCCATTCGATTTAATATATTAGGGGTATCTAAAAAGTTGACTGGAAACATATATCTTGAATGAAAGAAAATTTCTTCGATCCAAAGAAATAATTAAAAAAAAAAGATGTTTATGTATATATGTTGGATATGATAATTTATTGAATTATTTAAGTCGTTTTCAAAATTTGGAAACTTTTATAATTAACTCAATGAGTTAACTCTGATGTGTGAGATCGAAGATATATATGATTGTATAGTTTATGCAACTTCGAATTTGATATAAATAATTTATTTGATGTTTTAAAAAAAATTTGTTTCAGAAAAATATTTACTACGGCTGCTCTACTGAATTATGATTTTTTGGGTAAGTAAACAAAATTTTTGTTTCTAGCAATATTAATCGCTTTTAGAGAATTACCATTATGGCAATTATGGCAACGGCCATACCACGCTGGAAACACCAGTTCCCGTTAGATCACTGAAGTTAAGCAGTGTTGGGCGCGGTTAGTACTTGGATGGGTGACCGTCTGATACTACTGCGTTGCTGTTGGCGGTCGTGGGTGTGGTGAGCCCACACTTGTAGTTATTTACTACAAGAAACTATCCACCTAGAAACACTACCCGAATCGGGTAGTGTCACGCTTACCCCTAGAGGCTCGCCGAAAGGGAAATGGCTTAATGGTATAGACCGGATGCTTAAACTTATTATAAGAAAGTTGAACGATAGGGTGGTCCAAAAATGCATTGGAAATTTTTGCTTCTCGATTTTTCATGCATATCCCCCCAAAGGTGTTTAAAACCACAAAAAGTCTCTTTTATAGGGTCCCAAAAAACTCATTAGTGAAAAATTGGATTTTACGAGTTTTTTCGCTGATAATAGTTTTTTGCGGTTTATTTTAGTACAAATTGTTTCTAATATATACAATATTACTTTTTTGTAATTGCATGTTCAAATAAATTATTTAAACGGTACGAATTTAGATAAAACTTGTATGTTCCCTAATGTTAAATTTGAACTTAATAATTTAACTTATTAAGTTTGAAAATCATTTTCATATTTCAGACTTCACACTCTTTCCACTATTTCCCTCTTTTCACCTTTTTCAAAGAATTCTTCTTTTTCCCCCTGTTTTCAAGAAACTCTCCCTCTTTATCGTTTTTTCGCTTAAATGTGAACTGAATTAATATAACCTAATGATAAAATCCAACTATTTTTAGTTGAAAAGTCTGCTATTACATATTTTTGGTTCGAAATTCATATCGTTTGGTTAAAAATTCTACTATTTGGTTGAAAATTCAATTATTTTGTTCAAAGTTGAACTACTTTTTTATAAATTTCTTTTTTTGGTTAAAAATTTAAATATTCTGTTTTTAGAAAAATTAATCTTCTTGGTTAAAAAATCATCTTTTGGGTTGAATGGGTAGAAATTCGTCTTTTTTGGTGAAAAATTAATCTTCTCGGTTAGAAATGTATCCTTTTTGGTTAAAAATGCCACGGTTGAAAATTGAACTGTTTTGTAAAAAATTTGTCTTTTTGGCTTCAAACTTGAATAATTTCCTAGAAAATTAAACTAAATGGTTGAAAAAGAACTTTTTTGTTGAAAATTCAAGTATTTGGTTAAAAATTATACTAATTTTTAAATAAAAATGTAACCATTTTGTAGAAAATTACCTTTTTGTTGGAAAATCATATTTCCTGGTTGCAAATATAACTGTTTTGTAGATCATTATTTTTTTTTCTCAGAATTCAACAATTTTGTTGAAAATTGATGTATTTTGTGGAAATTTTATCTTTTTGGTAGAAGATTAATCTTCTTGTCGATCAATTGAACTTTTTCATTGAAAATTTAACCATTTTGTGAAAAATTGATCTTTTTTGGTAAAAATTTAATGTTTTCTTTTTCTACTTGAGACTAGTTAAAAAATTAAATATTTAGTAGAAAATTCATGTCTTTTGTTTATAATTCGTCTTTTTGGCTAGAAAATTAATCTTGCTTGTTGAAAATTCATCTTTTTGTTTGAAGTTAAAAATTTTTTTAACTGAAAATTTGACGATTTACTTTTTGTTTAAAAAATATATTTTTTAGTTAAAAATTTAACTATTTAATATAAAAATCATTTTCCATTGTTTTTGGTCGAATTTGAATATTTTTTGTTTGAAAATTGGACTATTTTGTCTCATCTTTTTTTATCGAATATTCAACTGCTTTGTTAACAATTCGTCCTTTTGGATTAAAAATTCTTTTTTTTGTTGTTGAAAATTAATTTTTCATCCGAAAATTTAACTATTTTATTCCTGGTTGAAAATACATTTTATATAAGTTGAAAAATTACCTATTTGGTAGAAAATTCATGTATTTTGCAGAAAATTCGTCTTCTTGATTAGAAAATTATTCCTGCTAGTTGAATATTTATCTTTTCGGTTGAACAGTAATTTTTTCAACTGAAAATTTGACGATTCCATTCTTGGTCCAAAAAAATAACTGTTTTAGTTGAAAATTCAACTGTTTGGTTTGAAAATCCTCTTTCTTGATTGAAAATCCAACATCATCGTTGAAGGTTGAGGATTCGTTTTTTGTGCTTATTTCAACGGTTTGAAAATTCATCTTTTGGTAGAAAATTCATCTCTAATGATACAAAAGTCATCTGTCTTGTTGAAAATGAAACTTTTTGAAAAAAATTAAACTTTTGGTGTTGAAAATTCCACTGTCTTCTAAAAAATTGGTCTTTTTGGTCGAAAATTCAACTGCTTTGTTAAGAATTCGACCTTTCGGATTGAAAATTCATCTTTCATGGTGGAAAGTCATCTTTCTTTGTTGATTTTTTTTTGCTTGAAAGTTCAACTGTTTGGTTGTCAATGCACATGTTTGCTTAAAAATTAATTTTGTGGTTGCTGTTAATTCGCCTTTTTGGGTTGAAAGTTCATCTCTTCTAGTGAAAAATCTTTTTTGGTTGAAAATGTAATGTATTTTGACTTAAAGGCTTAGAAATTTAAAGCGTTTCATATTGAATTTTGTATGCTACATATGTATGTAAGTTAATTTGAATCAAAATAATATATTTGCCTATCATTCTCCTATTTTCATGAAAAATTACCCTGTTCCCCCTGTTTTGAGAGAACTTTGGGCTAAGTTACTTTTCGGGTAAGAGGGCTGGGGGAGAAAGAACTACGTATTTCAACACGGGAAAATGGGGGGAGGGGTAAAAAATAGCCAAAAATTAGAAACGTAGTTTATGGACCTGACCTGACACCAGACTGCATTTTAATTTTTCCACACGGACTCCCATTCATTTATTTATTTATCTACACTCAACTGCCAAAATATAAGACCCTCCGGTTTACGAAATTCCTAGAACTGATGGCCTCCGAAGTTTTGTGATGAGAGTAGCTGCTGGGACGAAAGGGAAGATGTGCTCAGTCAAGCGTGATAAATAGCTGGACGGCCGCACTCTCAGCGCGATAGTTGCATCAGGTTGGGTCATGCGTCAAAATCTGACAGAAATGATCCATGCGGCCCTGCCTGTTTACGTTTGGGTTCCTCCGATTTAGGACCAAGGTCAAGGTAAGTCATGCCTGAAACCGGTCTTATATCGGAAGTCGAGTGTATATCTCCATAAAAACAATGAACACATGATCCTGAAATATATTCTGGAAAGAGTCAGACTGAGTTTGAACTGCCCGCTCAAGGATAGAAAGGCTCTGTCAGAAATTTCCACTTTCAGCGATATGCAGCCTCTTGCTGGGCAGTTGATGGGGGTCAGCTCGAGGGTTGGGATTAGGGGTGAGTGGGTGGTAAAGGCAGACGCTGGGGCTGGCAACTTTGAAGGATATTTTTTATTCATGTGACGTATTTGAGGGCGCGGAAAAAACACATTCTCTCGATCGAGTCCCTGTGAAGGCAGCACACCCGAGGGGGTGGAATGGCTCGAAAAGCGGCAGGATTGCCAATTTTAAAATGCCCTTGGTCAAAACCGAATCCACCATCTCGCGAATAATACATAAACCTTGGGAAAAAGTCTTGTACGAGGAAATAAACTTGCCCACCATGCTTCCTTCGATGCTTTTGATCGCTCGAATAAAACATAATTCTCCCTCAACTTCAGGTACATCAAATATAAATGTGCCCCTAGAAATATTGATACTTAAGAGATGAAATTTCACTTGTTGCGCCATTTTTGAAGAATATTTTGTATTATTATACATACACTCAGAAAATTGTTTGCTTGAATCAATCAAACATTTGTTTGACCCGATATCAAAGATAGAATTTGTTGATTATTATTATTATTATACCATTAAGCCATTGCCCTTTAGGGGTAGGCGTGACTTGCTCGGTTGAAAAATAGTAGTGTGTAGATGGGTATATAGGTATGAGGTAGATAGGTATATAGGTGTAAGGTATATATATTTTAGATTGATCCAGAATTCTCGTGTCATTTATTTAAATGACACGTTCGTTCCGCAACACTGCCCTGACCCAGGTTGCTGATCAATCTCTCTAGCGATCACCCCCAGTGAAGAGTCTCACAAAATTGTTATGTGTGGTTCCCTACTTGGGCCCATTTAGTATCCAAGGTCTTTGTTTCAGGCATCATTCACTCTATTGTCACTCTGTTTACAAACTATTTGTCGCCACACATTTCCGTCCTGGCATACTACTCTAGCTTTCTTCACGTCCATGCATTTTTTCATGCAAGCTCTCGTGTTTCAATGGCTTCAATGGTTTCAATGTTTCGTCGCTAGTGAATAGGCTACTCAGATATACGTACTTATCGACTTGTTCTAATCTCTCATCATTTAGGACAATTTTGCACATTGTTTTATCACTTTTTCCTTTAAACACAATGATTCTTGTTTTGTTTATGTTAATTTTGAGGCCCATGTTCTTCATGCTTGTATTAGGTTTATTTAACATTCTTTGGAAGTCCTCGATTGATTCTGCCATAACAATCTTGTCATCTGCGAAAGCTAACCCACGTACCTTCACTGTTTCGAGATCTACACCTTCTTCGTCGAAGAGGGCCGTTTTTGTTTGATTCAAATAAAATTTGTATGAATTGAACAATGGTGCGTTTGAATCAAACAAATATTTGTGTAATTCAATTAAATATCTGTTTGACCCTCTATCAAAGAAAGAATTTGTTTGATTCAAACAAACATTTTTCTGAGTGTAGTTTTGGAAATTAATTTGGCCGTTCTCTAGAAAAATTACCTAAGTCGATTTAGGGTTTGGCTCAAAATTGCCGAAGCAACTTTTCAAAATCTCTTTTTCGAAATCGAAAGGGACACGTTATGGGATTTAAAATGTTTTTACAATCTAAAACATATATTTTTTAGTTTGCAAACAAATTTTTTAAAAGTTTCTTTGGCAATTTCGTGTCAAAACCTAAGTCGAAGCAGATGGTTTTTCTGGAGAACCGCTCAATTACATATAAAATAGACGAAGCTTTTCTGTAGGGGCTGTTCATAAATTACGTTGAAGTCATTGGGCGAGGGGGGGGGGGGGTAGGTCAATTATTTTTGTATGCTGTCTTACATCGGGTGGGGGAATTTGGTAAAAACCGTTTCTTACGTAAGATATTTTCAAGCCTGCGAATCACTAAAAAAGAAAATTTATACAGATTTTATTTTTCAGCGCCATCTAAATATAAACCCTGTTAATGAAAAAAATGTGGAATATTAATTAAATCAGTTTTAGAAAACAAAATGTGTTAATAAAAATAATTATTTAGTTTTAAAAACGTACAATTTTATCATTTCTTCAGGGTCTGAGATGTAGAATAGTCTGACACATTTTGTGTAGTCCGAAATTAAAAAGTGTGCAAGGGAAAATGAACTTTATTTTCTATGGTTAACGATTAATCTATTTCAAGTAAAAATTCAACTGTTTAGTAGAAAATTCGTACTTATGGCTCGAAAATTCAACAATTTGGTAGAAAATTGAAATGTTAGTTGAACTACTTTGTTAAAAATTCATTTCTTTTATTTGAAGATTCTTCATTTTAGCGAAAAATTTATTTCTTTGGTTAAAAATTCCTTTTTTTTGTTGTTGAAAATTAATTTTTCAACCGAAAATTTAATTATTCAATTCTTGGATGAGAATTGATCTATTTTAGTTTAATATCCAACTATTTATTTGAAAATGCATGTACTTTGATGAAAATTCATCCTTTTTGGTAGAAAATTCATCTTTTTTAGTAGAAAATCAATTTTTTGGGTAAAAGTGCAACTGTTTGGTTCAAAATTAATATATTTTAGTTGATAATTCAAGTATTTTGTTAAAAAAATTTCGTTTTTGGTTGAAATATCAATTATCATATTTTTTGTCGGAAATTCATATTTAGTTAAACTTCTTTCTTAAAAGTTAATTTTTCTTCGACTAAAAATTCATAATTGTATTTTAAAACTCATCTCCTTGGTTGAATATACATTTTTTTGTTGTTAAAAATTATTTTTTTTTTAACTGAAAATTTAACTTTTTTGTTGAAAATTCATATTTTTGGCTCGAAAATTAAAAAATTTGGTAGTAATATTGAAGTACAAATTTAACTACTTTGTTAAAAATTCATTGTTTTCTTTAAAAATTCATCATTTCAGTTAAAAGTTAATTTCTTTGGTTGAAAATTTAACTATTTGGTTGACAATTAGTTTTTTTCGAAAAATGATATTTTTAACTGAAAATTTAACAATTCAATTTTTGGTTAAAAATTGATCTATTTTAGTTGAAAATGTATATATTTTGACAAAAATTCATCCTTTTTGATAGAAAATAATTGTTGTTTTGTTTAAAAATTGAAGTAATCGGTTGGAAACTGATGTATTCTGTTGTAAATTCGTCTTTTTGGTAGAAAATAAATTTTTGTTCCTGAAAGTGCAACTGCTTGTTTCAAAATTAATATATTGTACTGTTTGTTTCAAAATTAATATTTCGATTTCTTTTTGTTGAAAATAATTTCTTTTAAATGAAACTTTAATTATTCCATTTTTGGTCACAAATTGATCTTCTTTAGTTTGATACTTCAACTATTTTGTTGAAAATTCAACTTTTTTAGTTGAGAATTCGTATTTTTTGGTAGAAAATCAATCTTCATGGTTAAAAATTCAACTATTTGGTTGAAAATTTGTGTATGTTGTTAAAAATTCACCTTTTTTAGTAGAAAGGTAATCTTTTTGGTTGATAATTCAACTATTCGGTTGAAAATTCATAAATGTTATTAAAAATTCGAATTTTTTTAGTAGAAAATTAATTTTTTGGTTGCTTGAGAGTTTATCTTTTTGGTTGAAAATGAATCTGTTTTGGTTGATGATTCAATTATTCGGTTGAAAATTCATCATTTTCGGTTCAATTCAACTATGTTAGATTAAAAATAAAAATCTTTTCTGTATTAAAATATCAACTATTACAAAGGGGGATCGTAGTTCAAAATTTCAGAAAATATTTTTAGGGAGAAAGGGGTTGGAAATGTTTTGTATTGATCTGGTTTGCAATTTTTTATGATTTGTAATTGAAAATGTCTAACGTAGATATGGAGTACACATTTTGCTGTAATGAAAAAAAATGTTTTCATCACTCACTTAAACTATATGAGATCTGTTTGGATGTAAATTAATTAATAAGTAATTGTAAGTTGGGCAAAAAAAAAATTCATGAACAAGAATTACAAAAATTCTCACTGGGATTCAAACCCGTGACGGCAGGTATAGTGTTTGCCTATAAGTTTCGAAATTACCTAAATAACATGCGACTTGAGCAACCACGCTGCATTTTCTGTTCTTTAGGCCTCATTTAGAAATATATTTGGATTTATGTCTCCTTAAAGGGCAAAATACTTTCTAACTGTAAATTAGTTAAAAATTACTAATTGAAAAGCCAATTCTGCCACTGAATAAATTAGTAAGTATTTGACTAATTATGAGTTAAAAGTTTTCATCACTTTTTACTTTTAGATCATATGCTAAAGAATTTGTTCTTATAATTAGTAAAAAAATTCTCAATATAAATATAAAATATTTCAGGGTGGTCTCTGAAACCAAAATAATGTTCTAGTCATTCCCTGGTTAGCAACATGTTTTTGAAATATACCTATCTTGAAGATTTGCAATTGAAGATCCCTTAATTTTTAATTTGTATCATTTAAAATGATGTAGTTTTAAACGTTTTTTTTTAATCGATCAATTTTGAAGATTTACAATTAAAAAATTTTTAATTTCCGAGTTGTATAAATAAAAAATTTGTATATTCTTAAAGGTCAAAAGTCAATTTTTTAATTCTAAATCTTCCATGTTGAAGAACATTCGAATGTAAAGCATCAAAATAACAGAATTTTACAATTTAAAACTTGCGTTATTTTTAATTGTAAATTTTCAAAATAAAAAACTATTCAACTTCTTCTCGAGGAAGAAGTAGGTACCAATAATCTTCTCCTGGCAATAATTTTAGCTTTAAAAATTTGAAAAATGTAGTTATTGATTATTTTATTCTTAATCTGTAAGTTAATAGTCGATTTTTGAAGGATTCTGAGTAAAAATTGTTCATTTTGAAAGGTTAAAATTTTAGATTGGAAATATGAATTTTTGTCAACAAATAATTTCAAACATATTAGTAGCTTATGTTGAATTGTTTAATTTAAAAAAATTTAAATTAGAATATTTTTAATTTTTACCGTTTCAAGTTGAAACTTAAAAACTTGTGAACTATTTCCATTCAAAATATTTTAAATTGAAGTTTAAACTTGTCCAATTCTAAACGCTCTAAACTTGATAATCATTCAATATTAAAGTTTCTTGAAAATATTTTCTATCTCGAAAAATCCGTCAATTTTTTTGAACAAATCAGTACTTCAATTAAATCTGGAATGCGTAACTTAAAATTGTTTAACTTCTGCTTTCTTTTTAAATTTTCCACTGTTTATTTCATATTGCTAAAAATTTAGAATATTTAAATGCCCAGACGTCGAAATCTTAAACTTTTTGAGATTTTAAATTAAATTTTAAGTGAAAAAAAGTTTAAATATTCTCTGATTGATTTTAAATTGGTTAAATTAGTGCAGTTGAAATGTGAACTTGTTACATTTATAAATCTGTGAATTATATTAGACGCGTGTTGTCATCAAATATTACCTATACAAATAATTTTTTTTTAAAGTTAAAATTATGAGTATCTTGAGGATGAAATTTTATATTGAAAAATTCTTTTTGGATTTAAGAACTTTTTTGAAGAGCGTATTACGAAGATCACTATACCCAACCCTCTCATGTGGCACTTGATCGGGGATTATTTTGTCACATACGTTGACGCACCCTTGAAGAAAAGGTCACGTCTAAATGACCAACAGTAATTAAAATTATGATAGAAATGACAAAAAAAATTGATTGGGGTAAAACTTTTGTCAAAGGACTACTATTGGTGAAGAATAATTAATAATGGAAGTTAATTATACGCCTTATTGTATGTGTACCTTCAAGAATAATATTCAATTAAAATTTTTTATGGGGTGAAAAATATTAGTAAAATTCCACCACTTCAAGATAACGGATCATCGTATTCTGAAGTGTGGAGACAGCGTAGCTCAGTGGTAAAGCGTTTGCCATTTTCTGGCACTTGCCCAGTGTCCCAGAGGTTCAAATCCCAGTGACGGCAAATGTATAATTCTGTTTTATGAATGAATTGTCCGCTGTCCTATAACATATCATACCAACGTATATTAGCTTTACAAGCCTTTTGATGATTGTTGAAAGTTATTAATTAATGAATTTTATATTTTTATAAATTTTTTTTTGCTACCACCCAGTTTGAGATTTTATTAGTGTACATCAGTTTGACATCTTATAAAATTCTGTTTTCGCTTAAATTTGTTGCGATTGATTGGAAATTCGTTTGTTTGAATTGAAATATACAATTTTTAATCATATTATATTGGCATAACAATGTTTTTCTTTTACTTAAGGCCATGTGAGCGTAACCTCAATTTTTTTCACATTTTTTCGAAATCAACTTATGTTCACGCGAAACGCGATATCGAGTTGAAAATTTCGGAAACTAAATATGAAGCATTAAGAAACGCGGGTCTGGTCCTAAATTTTTATAAGTATAAACAAAAAACTTTTATGACACATTTTTTTCGCCTTTTTCATAATTATAAAAATTTAGGACCAGACCCGCGTTTCTTAATGCTTCATATTTAGTGTCCCAAATTTTCTACTCGATATCGCGTTTTTTATGAACGTAAGCTGATTTTGAAAAAAATGTTTTAAAAAATTTGAGGTTACGCTCACATGGCCTTAAGGATAATTTTCAATTAGATACAGTGTTGGAAAGTTCCTTAAAAAAGAAACTAATTACAGATTCAGTTTCTTCGTGGAAATAGTAACTTGTTCAAATTCCTGTTTCAATTGCATCTCTATAAATTTGAATAAATTTCCATTTTAAATCTTTAGAATTGAATAATTTTTAATTTTTAATCTTCAAAATTAAACTATTCCAAAAAGATATTTCAAAATACATACCTTTGAAGTATAAATCTTCAAAATTAAATAACAATTCAAAATTATGCAAATTTTAATTTTGATAATTAAAAATTCTGCAATTTTGATGCCCTAAATTACAAATTTCTTTAATTTGGAAGATATACCATTAAAAACTTGAATTTTGATTTTCTAAATCATACAACTTTAATTTTTATTTAGAAATTTTCAAAATTGAAGTGAATTTGTAAAATTTACATAAAAAAATTATGCAAGTTTTAAGTTTTACAATTAAAAATACTGCAATTTTGATCATGTAAATTTTAAATTTCTCAATTTGGGAAATTTAGAATTAAAAACTTGACATTTGATCCTCCTAGTCGTCAAAAGTTAAGTATTTTTATTTAGAAATCTTTAAAATTGAAGATTTTTCAATTGCAAATCGATAAAATTCAATAAATTTCATTTCAATTTTAAATCTTCAAAATCGAACTTTTCCAAAAGAATGTTCGAAATTACATATCTTTAAAATATAAATCTCAAGAATTGAATAATTTGCAACTCTATATTTTCAATTGAAACTTCTCAAAATTGTAGAACTTTGATCTGTGAATCTCCAACATTGAAGAGTGTTTAATTTTGGAAATAATTCATTAAAAATTATGCAAGTTTAAAATTTTACAATTAAAAATTATGAAATATTGATGCTTCACATTAAAAATTTCTTCAATTTGGAAAATTCAGAACTGAAAACTTGATTTTCAAAATTCAAAAGTTTCAAATTGTATTTCTTCAAATTCGTAAAAGTTTGAATTATACTTCTTTAAAATCGCAAAGTTTTTGATTTTGAAAGTTTGCAATAAAATTTTTTGCAGTTTTCAGTTGTATAATTAAAAATGCTGCAATTTTGATCATTTAAATTAGAAATTTCTTTAATTTGTGAGATTTAGAATTGAAAACCATCAAAATTTAAAAAATTTCATTTACACATCTTCAAAATTGAAGAGTTTTCAATAGCAAATCTTCAAAATTGAATTACTTAAAAAAAACACATAATTACGTCAATATAAATTATGGACACTAAAAATTGAAGGATATTGAATTGCAAATCTTCAAGGTAGATTTATTTTAAGGAGATGTTCGAAATTTTATGATTCTTAACTCTATATAATTAATTTTTTTCTGAAAAAAGATCTTCTCCTTTCGATCCGCTGAGAATCGAACCACAGAACTTCCGATTGCCGGTCGGGTGCTTTCCCATTAAGCTACTAGAGAGATCGAGAGAAGAAACTTTTTTCAGAAAAGACGCGCATTATTTTGCAAGGTGGTACATATCAAATTTTTCAACGAATCTGTATTATCATCAGAGAATAACAGAAATTTTGTACGTCTTTTCAGACTAGATGGAAATAGAATAAAAAGTAATTTTAATTAATTTTTTCTGAAAAAAGATCTTTTCATTTCGCTCCGCTGGGAATCGAACCATAGAACTTCCGATTGCCGGTCAGGTGCATTCCCATTAAGCTACTAGAGAGATCAAAAGAAGAAACTTTTTTCAGAAAATACACGCATTATTTTTCAAGGTGGTACATATCAAATTTTTCAAATAATTCTCTGATGATAATACAGATTTGTAGAAAAATTTAATAAGGTTATAGACCTTATCAAAAATTATCTTATGTTCACACACTTAAGTTAACGTACCGAAAATGGTAAAAATCGTGCAAAATTTCAATTTTCTCGTTATTTTCAAACTAATAGTTTTTTTTTGTGATCCGGGTAAACGGTTAAAGTTGCATATTATGATGATAATAATTGCCTATGCAGTATAGACCTCATCAAAAATTATCTTATCAAAAATTATCTTTCTGATGAAGACCGTCGAAGAACGGTCGAAACGTCAAACTAAACTGTGAGACCTCGCAGTTGGTTATTTTTTAAATAAAAATATGGACCAGTAATCAAAAACATTGATTAATTTTAAAGTAACATCTTCACTTATTAATTATCCTGGTCAACACCATAACATCTTAAAGAAAAAAAAATCTTATGTTCGGTACCTTAAATTAAGTGTGCGAATATAAGATCATTTTTTGTGAGGTCTATACTACTTATACAATTTTCCTCTCCCCTGGCAAAAAATCCAGGCAAACGCGAGTACCTCTATTAAAGTCAGATGCAGCTGCGGGTTATCACTGGTTGTGATAAAAATCACACATTGATTTTTAGCCCACCTTAGTAAAAGAAAAATGTTCGCAGGCCCATTCCTGGTGAAGCGGAGGCGTTTGGCGGTATATGTACTCATGCTAAAGGTCTTAAATGATACTTTAGAATTTAGCAGCTAGGATGATCCGTGTATAGACCTCTGTTTCACCGGGGTTTTGAAACAATATGCATAATACAATGGGTTTCTAACCGCAGTGCTACGGTAATTAAATAGACCAGCCTAACAAAACAATAATAATAATCATCATAGTATACAAATTTCACCGTTTACACGGACCACAAATCAAAATTATCTGGTTGAAATTTTGAAAATAACGAGAAAAATATCATTTTTGTGATTTTGACCTTTAACCGCATTGTGCGAGCTGAGAGAATTGTTCTTTTTTGCTAAAACTTTCAGAAAGTCATTTTGGCACCCAGAAACTTTTAAAGCTACTAGAGAAAGAAAGACCATAATTAATTTTTTTTTCGATACCCCCTACCATTCCCACGCTTTCATTCATTGTTTTCTACATGGGAAAAAAAGTGCTGGAAATTTTTATTGACCGATTCTGTGACTTTAGGATAGTTCTAAAAGCATTTGGAAATTTGAAAATATCGTATTGGAAAATCATGCAAATAGTGCTTGAAGAAATATAAGACTTCTTAAATTGCGTCCAATATTAAATTCTCGAAGACAGTGAAGGAAGGGTTCATCGAGTGTCAAGCTAGCCATTTATGCTAATAAAAAAATAATTTTTTTTTTAATTTATAATATTATTATCTTTAACTTATATATTTATTTAAGTATAATACAACACACAATCTTTTAAATTAAAGAATTTGATTCTAGATTGGAGAAATTAATAACAAATAAAAAAAAAACTTTTTGTCCTTTGTGCACTTTTTGTGAGACGCACTGTTTATAAGTTGCAGCGTTATAAAAAATGTATCCTAATAAAATTGATGTATTTACCAAATTATATCAATAAATTATTAATAAACAAAATGTTAAATTTAGGAAAAAACTTACTTGCGTTTACACTCTTAAAAGATAAAAGAATTATTGAGATAGATTCGAAAATACTTTTTATAGATTGTTATTTAAAAAATGGTTATTTTAAATTAAATTTTTGATTAGAAATAACAATTTTAACAACAATAAACGAAAAGTATTTTATATTCTATATCAGAATAATAAATTTTGTTAAATAAATAAGGAAATAATTTAAACAATTGTTGTGTATCTTTTTGAACAAAAATAACCCAGATATTCGATTCTAAATATCTCGGGGACCTCTCAGTGTTTCAAGAAGTATTAGTGTTGACTCGATTAACTTCTAAACGACCTTTTATTATTTATTAAAATTATAAATGTGAAGATTTCTTCCATGTAAATGCTTTTGTAATGAAAAACAAACACATTTTATTCTATTATGAGACACATTCTTATATTTTATTTCAATATTTTTATAAATATTTTATGTACAGAAGTACGAACTTGAAAATAAAATCTGCTTACATCCAGTTTTTTGCAATGTAATAATAGCCATCTTCTAATTTATTTCGAATAGAAATAAGTGTATTATAAGTAATATCGCGAAGATTGAGAAAGACGTAGGAATACTTAATACCACTAAAAATTTTGAAGCCTACAAATGTTCGTTTAAGAAGCAATCGTGCAACTTTGTTAAAGGAATTTGATATCTAGCAGAATAAGGTAGCAAGTGAATAAAATTTGTCACTTCATCTAAATCTTGGAGATTTAAATCCTTTATGTGACCACATGTAAAAATAAACGATCGATTTTAAATTCAAAGAAGGGCATACCTTTTTTATCATAAATAATAATTTTGAATCATTCTTAATATGTGTATGCGTTTTACAATTACTTTTTGTTGTAAACAATTTATTTGCACATTTAATCATTTGAAATAAGCAAGCCAATGGTAACCAATCTAGTTGCTGACTTGACGCATGCGCAGTGAAAAAAGATCCATGTTTTGGGAGCACTCCAGTGCCTACTCACTGATATATATATATATATATATATATATATATATGTATAGACTGTACGTTGCCACCTCCGTGTAGTTGACCCTACGTTCTCGCCTCCGCTTTTTTCCGTGAAAATATTTGAAATTTATATGCATATATACGTTGAGGGGGGCCTTCTGATCAGGTTTCTCAAAAGAGGGGTAACAATTTTTCATTTTGAAATTTATATATATTTGTGATACTGGATGTACGAAGTGACCTCCTCTATATATAAGGAAGCGCGTTAGACGTTATACGTACTCACCTCCAGCGGTGTTGCCACGTCTGGGAGGTAGAATTCTTACCTGGCGTCCATGTCTCCCAGGTATCTATGTGATCTGACAATTGATTCATAACCAGAGAACTAAGCTCATTCGAAATATCATTAGTTTAGAAGAAATTATTTTTTAAACAGTTATTTATTATAATATGTCGCTTCAGAGATCTCTCGTAAATTCGTTTTTGGCGCTAATTATGATTTGCTTGCGGTTTTTTAAATTCAAATTTCTACTGATACATGAAATACTAATTTATACTGACAATTAGATGCCTAAATAAATTGTTCAAACAATTTACTATTGTTTTTAGCAATTTTCGCTTAGAATAGAGTTTGAAAGTCGCGTTTTTTTTTTTAAATTGCACTTTTTGTCCAATTTTCAATGAGAGCAAGTTGATACATAATTTATGTTGATAAAAAAATTGTTTAACATATTTGTTATTATTGTTAAAGATATTCTCTTTCAATAATGCTAGAAACCGCGGTTTTTTCTAAAACTTGTAACTTTTTGTCCACTTATCACTTGAAATGAGTTAATATTCATTTTGGTTCAGAAAAAAATTGTTTAAACAAATTACTATTGTTATTAGCTATCTTCTCTTAGATAAATGCTAGAAAGTTGCGGTTTTCTCTAACATTTTGGACTTTTGTTCTAATTTCTGATTAAAGTAAAGTGATATTCCATCAAATTTAACAAAAATAATTGTTCGAACAATTTATTATTATTGCTAATGATATTATCTTTGCTTCATGGTAGAAAGTTGCTGTTTTTTCTGAAATTTTCAACTATTTGTCCATTTTTCACCTGGAGTGACCTAATAATCATTTGAGTTGAGCAAAAATAATTGTACGAACAAATTATTGTTGTTTATAACTATCTTCATCTATATTATTGCCAGATAGTTGCGGTTTTCTTCTGAAATTTTTTACTTTTTGTCCACTTTAAACTTAGTGAGGTGGTAGATCTAGGTCATTTAATGACTTTTGAAAGTTTTTTTTTGCATTACAACAAGAAGTTTATTGTAAAACGTAATAGAAAAATTTGGAGTTGCAAATCTTTTAATATTAGCTCCGGAAGGGGAAAGGGGGGGATCCTTCCTCGGAGAAAATGCGTCTCGTCGGAGACAATATACAATTGAGGTTGGTCAAAATTTGTTACCGGAAATTTGTTTCAATACACACAAAAAATACATTTTTTCGGTTTAAAAAAAATGATATTCAGATGTGTCGCAAGCCCTTGAAGTTTAGTACGTATTTCCCATCAGGAAAAGTGACGTTGTTGTACATTTTATTTAGAATCGTCAATATTAGCTGAATGGAGTTGAAACTCAATACTTCTCTTCACAAATAGCCATAGAATACAAGTCAAATATATTCATTATCAAATATCACCCACCTAAGTCTGTTTTATAGGGTCCCAAAAAAACCGATACGTGAAAAAATGGGTTTTGCGAGTTTTTAGCGCTAATCATGATTTTTTGGGGTTTGTAAACAATGCTAGACAATTCTAGTTTGTTTTTAATTTTTCATTTTGTGTTCAATTTTCAATTAAAGCCAGTTCAACGAACATAATTTTTCAAATAATTTTTAATTGTTTATAACCATCTTCACTCAGATAAGTGCTAAGAGTAATGCTAGAAAGTTTTTTTTTGTAATCTTGATTTTGCTTTGACTTTTCAGTGATGAACAAATAACACGTGAACCTCAACAAAAATAATTTTTGAAATGATATTTTACTTTTTTAAGTGAATTATTTTTGCTCTTTTCGCAATGTTTGAAAAAATTATTCACAAAAAAGCTATCTTACACAAGAGACATAAACAAGGAATGAAATAGAGTAGGTGGGAGGACTAGGTCTGCATATGACTTGTAACAATTTTGTGTTCAATTATAACCAAAAGTTCATTGCAGAGCGTAGGAGAAAATTTTTAATTGAACATATTTTGATATCAGCCCCCTCCCAGCAAAATATACTCACGAAAAAAAAAGATTGTTCAAAATATGTTTTTCTCTCATGTTTATATAGTATTCGTTCATAACTAACAAGGCAAAGCAAAGTCAACCATTTCAGAAAAAACCGGAACTTTCTAACACTTATCTGAGAGGAGATAGTTTTTAAAAATAGTAAATTGTTTAAACAACTATTTTCATTAACTTGCATTGATTATCACATCACTAAGTGAAGGGTGCCAAAAAGTTAAAAATTTCAGGAAAAAAGCGCAACTATCTGACATTAATATATATGATATTAATATAGTTTTCAAACTAGAATGAAAAGATCTATCAGAGTCGAAAATAACATGTAAAATTTCTATGTTGTTTTAGATACTGCACATATCGATTTTTTCCTCTCGATAAATTCTTGATAAAGGGCATCACAGGTTTTGAAAGTTCAAATACTCCCATTTTTAGAATGAAATTTTCATTAAATTTGTGAAATACGTGTCGTCTAAAATTCTTTTAAAAAAAAAATATTTCTTGCAAAAATGATTCTATGCCTTGAGCATGCACAGCCTGCCCGTCTGGAAATTAATTCAGCCAACTAAAATAATGATACAATATTACATACATATTGAAAATGGTAATTTAGTTACACTATCAAATCATTTAAAATTGCAAAATTTGCTGAGTTGTTTGGTTTCAATGTTAAATACAAATATTTTCTGCTTTTTTCAATTTAAATGGTGCAATTTAAAAAATTGGAAGCATAGAGATCTTCTTTTGCATTATATTTAAAAATTTCCAACGTAATAATATTTAAACTTTTAGTTGAAGATTTTCACGAATGAATCATTTCAAATATATTTGATTGGAAGATTCAAAGAATGAATAATGATTCTGAATGAAGTGTTGAAAGCTAAACGATTTATATTTAAAAAGTTAGAAATTATATGTTACTTAGAATCAAAACAGATGAAAATTGTTTGATATGAAATTGAGACCTTGGTAATTGAATAAATTGTTTGAATTCTGACTGGTTAAAATTTTAGAGTTTCCAATTCTCATGTTGAACGCTGAATTTTCCATCTTTCTCTTTCAACAGGATTAATTTTGCAATTGAAATTGAATTGTTGAAATTCAGAAAAGTATAGTTGACAATTTGCAGAATATTAATTTTGAGACGATTTTAATGTACTTGAAACAATTTAAAATTTAAAGGTGAAGAGTATAAAAACGTTATAATATCGCAATTCTAAGTAATTGAAAATTGGATCAGTTCTAAATGATTTGAGATTTGCTCAATTTTCAACGCTCCGTATTAGAAATGTTTTTATTTTTATTGTTGCGTGCTCAAAATTACTTTATTTCTTCCATTTTTGTAGAATAATTCAATTGTAAAAGTCTATATAATTGAAAATTTTTTCAGCTTGTACTAACAATTTAAAATTCTGAAATTTCAGAAGCTTTGACTTTGAACAATTCAATTCAGTTTTTCAGTTTCTAATTGCAGGATTATAATCACTTTTAATTTTGAATTGTTGAAATTCCAAAGTTTGAAATTTTAAATTATTAAAATTTGAACGCTTCGAATGATAAATAACACAACTCGAATTTAGTTGAATTTTATATGATCTAATTTTCAAAATGTTAATCTGAAATTATTCAGTTTTGAACAGTTTAGAATTGTCCCGTTCTCGAAATTTTAATCTGAAATCTTTCGATTTCGAGATTCTTCAATTAGAAATAAAATTTTTTAATTATGAATGCTTTGAAGTAGTACTGATACAACAAAAACTCCTTTCTAATGAAACTGTCCAATTTTGGAAAGTTTCTTTCAAAATTTCCCTATTTCGACAGCATCTGATGAAAATTTTTCCGAATGCTTTTAATTAGGAATTATCAATTATTATTTCGAAAAATTGTTAATATCTTGATATTTGAAGAAATTTAATAACGTATTTTCAAATTTCTTCAATGTTATGAAATAAAAATCCAGGCATTTACAGCTAGTTCATAAAAAATGCACGTTCCCTCTTAAAATATTTTTGAACCTTTTCGCTGATTGCCTAAAATAACATGTCCAACGTCTTCAGTATATGAATATAAAAATAGTCCCAACGGCTAATATAACACAAATTTATTCATAATACTTTAAATTCACCTATTCTTTATTTCCATCTTAGGCTTTCGGTTATAAGACATTTACGATTTTCTTTCCGACAATTAAATATTTTCAAATTAGAATATTAAAAAATGGACAAATCTACATTTCAATCGTATACTGACTACTGTTGCAAATTTGTATAGTTTCCAAACAGAAGCTTCAATAATTCTTGATATATTTCAACTTGAATATCGCTTGAAAATTGAATATATTATGTTGAAAGAGTGCTAAAATCATGAATTTGAGAGAAATATAATTTTCTTTATTACTAAATATATATCATCCATTATTCAGTTTTATAGTATACGCTGAAACAAATAGAAATTAGAAGGATGATCTACAAATATTAGGGGGTTAAACCTAGATATTAAAATTTAAAAATTAAATTAAAATTTTAATTTTAATTTTTTTCTAAACTAAATTAAATTAAATTAATTAATTTTAAATTAAATGAATTGAATTTCAAAAATTTTTAAATCCAAAGTTTGAAACAGAATATACTGTTGGAACTCGATTTGAACAAAACAATAGGTACGCACTAGGGCTGTTGTTTTTCCTTTTGGAAGGTGCAATATTTCAGTTGCAGTTTATGGTGAGGGGGAAGGGTTCCGGCATGGAGGCGACATAGCCACCTCAGGTAGTACACCTGTCTCTTCAAAAGTGTCCAATTTTCTGGGACACGATGGCGACGAAATTATACCTACCTTTTCAAACCATCTTCAGTCTTACAGGGATTTGTGAGATTCGTCAAAAATCCGAACCTATTCATTTCCATTTACTACTTTTTACGGTAAGCTCGGTAAATAATAAAATTCTTCTCCAATTTCCCAGTGGAGTGGGTCCAAAATGAATACTTTTGGAATTTGATATCTCTACAATGCGTAAAATTAGCGTATTAGGGTTCTAAAGAAGTATAATTAATTTGAAATCGATCCACGTGCAACTTGGTTACCCGTGCGCGAAAAAAGGTTGAAAAATTTTCTTATTTGCAGAGTTTTAGACTTTTCTTGAGGTTTAATTTTCTTTGCATACCTAAATTTCAGAAAAATCTTCTTAATTTTTTGGAGATTCAAATCAATCATTTTTCTGAAAAATAATTCCCGTTTACTTTTTAAAATCTTGATTTTGGTATTAAATGAAATAATCTTTATAACTTGTGGATTAAACATATTTCTGAGCACGTGTGAGGTTTTTAAATGTAAATTCACAATACCCACTAGTCGAAATTAGAATAAAAGTAATTTCTTATTTTATTTTTTTTATTCCTGGGCCTTGCCGATTTTTTTCTGGAGTATTTCTATGCTTAGAAATTCCTGACAGGCTCAAGAAAATTATAAAATCACAAGTGAAGACGATAATTCTATTAAATGACAAATTCCAAATTTATAAAAACCACTGTAATTGTAATTTCGACTCCTGAGTCTAGCGCATTTTTTTCTCGTGTATTACTAATTTTAAGAACTCCAAATATAGAAAAAAATTCTGAAATTACAGGTGAAAAAATGTATCATGTCAAATACCAAATTCCAAAATTTAAAAAATGACTGTAAATCTCATTTCGACTCCTAGATCTTGTCGATTTCTTTCTAGTGCATTTCTATATTTAAAAAGTCCACACATGCTCGAAAAAAATCTTTAAACCACATGTTCTAAAGATGATTTCACTAAATACCAAACACAAAATTTTAAACATTGGCTGTTTTACCAATTTTGACTCCTGAGGCTTCAGGCCAGTGGAATTAGACATAAAAATTAAGTCAATTTACAAAAATTCCGAAGTTCTTCAAACAAATTGTACAGTTGTGTTTTTATATGTTGAACGTGGTCGGGTCGCCATTTTGTTTCAAAAAATTAATTTGCAAAGTTTTCCCCCCATTGCTCAACGAAAATTCAAAACATTTTGCAAACTTCAGTGACTATAAGCTCAGTCTCTATCCTGTATTGAATTTGCAAAACGTTCTTGATGCGGCAACATTATTAATTATAAACAAATTAACATTTTGTTAATCACTCCTGAGCGAAAATACCAAAGGTTTTGCACAAAGTTGTTTCTTCTTTTCTCCATTGAAAGGAAACTATTGTATGATTTGCAAAACTAAATACATAACGCAAAATATCGTTTTTAAAATAATTGTTACATTTTTTGCAATTCGACTACTAAAATTTCAGCGGAAATTGCGAAGATTTCCTTTTGGGTAGAAAATGTTAGGAATGTCGAGATATAAAAATTATCAAATTTAAAAAACGTTGTATGGCCGCAAATAATATTAGAGCTGCAATTGAACAAATTAGTTACTTTTGTAAACTAGCGAAAAATTTCAAATATTTTGCAAATCGCACTGAGTGATAAATAACTTATTACCAACGTCACATTATATTTGGAAACTATTTACAACTTGGCGACATTACTAATTTTAAACAAATTATTATGTTGTTTATCACTCCCAAGCGAAAATACCGAAGGTTTTGCAAAATGTTGTTTCTGCTTCTTTCTATTGAGAAGAGACTATTATATGACTTAGAAAACTGTATGCATAACTCAAATCATCGTTTTTTAAATTGATGTTGCATTTTTTGCAATTCGACTCATAAAATTCCTGCAAGAATAGCAAATGTGGCGTTTTTGGGTAGCAAATGTTGGAAATGACAAAATCTTAAGAATATTAAATTTGCAAAACGTTGCACGACCCGTGTGGGAAAATTTCGTGGCAGTCTTGAATCATGCTGAAGCCAGTACAGTTTTTCTCAAGCCTGTCTATTCACGTAAAACTAGCCTGACGCTACACTGGCGCTGTCTAGTTTTGCTACGTGTTTGATGCAAACCTTTCTGCTGTCTAGTCCCAGTCTTGGCGCTATCTAGGAGTTCGTTACGAATTTGAATATATGAAGATTGTTCTGATTTCAGCTAGTTTCTAGATAGAATCACGGTTTGGACTTGAGCAAAAATTACACAGGTGAATTCAGAAAATAATCATTTTTGAATAAATGATTGAGGAAATCACAATACGCAATTGCACAGATGCTCCAGCAATAATTAATTATACACTTTTACATATTTAAGATAGTAAGCAATAATCGTTGAAGGTGATGGAAATCTTAATACAAGAACTCTATTCTTAAGAAAGTTTTTCTTCAAGAATGTTCAAAAACATTTCCATTCAATTGAATTATAGGTATAGTAGAGTTTTAATAAATTTTTATTGAATTTATAATAATTATAATATGTATAATGCTATGTATAATATTGACGATATTCCAAAAAATCAAATATTATTATAAATGACTCATTTAATTTATCCTAATTATTTATTTATTGCGTAAATGATAATTGAGCCTAACGTATTGATTATTTGAAATAATAAACAATCATTATTTCATAGTCTAAAAGCAAGTCAAATCATACAAACGTTATTATTTTCAATGATTTATTCACACATCAAGCACTTTGAATGTTTAAAAATTGTACATGTTTTATTGAAATAAATATTGGGATGTAATGAATTGAATTGCATATCCGACAAAATGAAAGAAAATTTAGCATTTAGGTGGCCGAGGTATTAAGGCGACGGGACAAAGTTACAACAATATAATAGGAAGTTACATCAGAATTTCGACACCCGGCGTATGTACAAGAGATTTGCGGAAACTCATTTTTTTTGTACAAAAACTTTCTTTATATTTTTAATCAACTGAAAAATTTATATATTGAACCTTGATCGTATGAAAAATAATAGTATTATTTAATTGTTCATTATTTTTTTTATCAAAATAGCCGATCTGTCTAGAAACTAGTCGATCCGAGCGTAACATCCCAGTCTAGTCACTGGACAGTCAGCCTGTGGCGCGCCAGTGTGAACTCAAGGCGGACTAGACAGAAACAGTACAGCGCCACGAAATTTTTCTACACGGGGACCGACAACAATATTGAAATTGCAATTAAACAAATTAGGTACTTTTTTAAACCAGCGAAAAAATACAAACATTTCAGGTCCCGGAAGTTGGAATTACAACATTGTCATATCCATATGGGCGCTATGTTATAATTGTGTGCTTATTTTGTGCTCATTTATGCTGCAGAAAAAAATTTTGTGCCCGGTAATTTTGGTGAAAAATATGTAGTAATGCTAGCTTCACCTGAAGCCACAACTCCGGTATGCGAAACTCGGAAAATATAAGTGGTATCAAATTCATTTTTGCGCAGGAATTCAGTGCTAATTAAGTGCTCTGGATTCGTGCTATGCACAAAATCCGAGAACTTTTTTTAACAAAAACGTGTAGCAATGCTGGATTCAGATGATTCTTGTATGTGACACTCGGCAACTATAAGTGGAATCAAATTGTACTTGGCGCAGGAATTCAGTGCTTATTTAGTGCTCATACACGGAAAAAATTTATCCGTAAAAAAGTCACGAACTAGTAGCTAGGTCTCGGATATGAGAAAAAATCATGGGATATTTATGTATTTTCGTAAATAACCTACGAACTTTGAGAAAGATTGACGAACTCGATGTGAAAATTCTAAAACGGTTCATCACTTTTTTTTTACGTGAATAATTACAAAAATATTACGAGTGATTGGGAAAAGATTCTCAGAGCACTCACGAGCTTGCCTGACAAATCTAGGAACTCGAAACTAAGTCTCCCTGTACGTGGCCCACGCACACACGCGCGGTGCGTGTGTACGCTCGTATGTGTGCCTCGAGCTCGTCGGATGAGTGGCTAGAAGTTTTATAATACCTATTTTGTTTGGCCTCGATGGCTGCGCGTGTTTACGCACTCCTGGTTTATGTTTAGAAACTGGTGAGTCAGCAGTGTTTGACGTTCGAATCTTCTGAGTTGCGAATTTATAAATTAATATAAAATTAAATCGCACAAATAAAATTTTTCCTCTTTTTATTTCAGTCTGAAATTTTCAGGAACTGTTCGTAGGAAATTCGAACTGTTCGTAAGAAACTTCGAAATTTATCCATATATTTCTCACAGAAATAATGATTTAATGTTTCATTTTTTTATCTCGTATCCGAGACCTAGCTACAAGTTCGTGACTTCTTCACGGATAAATTTTTTCCGTGTATATGCCGCAAAAACTAAATTTTGTGCCTGGTAATTTTAGTTAAAAACCTGTAGTAATGCTAACTTCTGCTGCAGCCACAACTCAGCATGTGAAACCCGAAAACTATTAGTGATATAATATTTCGGTCATTTGAATGTTGAAAACTTGAAGTACGTATTAGTTGCCTTGAAATAATAATAAACGTAATATAATTTCCATAAAAGTTCTAGATATCACGCAGTCCTTTGAAAACATAGAATCGCACATGAAGATTATTCAATTGGACGGTTTCATAATCCATTATCATAAAAGAAATATAAAAAAGAGAGAACTCATGGAGCACTCATGGAGTAAGAAGATTTTTTTATCATTAATTGATTGGACATTCCAGTATTTTTTCTTTAGAATACGTATCTGAAGGCGAAAATGTTCTATCTTCTCGCGTTTTTCATAAAAACAGGTTTAAAAAACGAAAATGACCTGATGTTCACGCAACATGGTTTTTTCGTTTTTTATGTGACACTGGACATTAAATCTTTAACATCTCCGGAAATATTGCTACTACGAAATAAATAATGTCAATTTCCGAATCAGTGCCAAAAAATACATAAATAAATGCCATAAAAGTCAAATAAATAAGTATTTTATATGTTTTTGTGACGTAGTGTAATACAATATAAATTATTAATAATAAATATATTATTTTTAAAAATCTGCACGCTGCATGGGTGCGCTTCTTTTAGGTCTCGCGCTTTGCGTTCAGTCTTTGTTCTTCCGCCGCGTTTGTGCATGAATCGATTACAATTAAAGATTGAACCTTTAAGATCTGTAATTTGTTGATTGCGCCCGGGACTCCTGTTTTGCGTGAAAGTGTTTGCCGTTAAGAATTTCACTGTACCTAGCTTGTTTCGTTTTTTCATAAATTCAAATTTGTGATTTTTCATGTAAGTTGTTCCCATTAAAACGCAAATTACGAGCCTCATCAAAAAATGATTAGAGAAAATTTCTAGATTTTATTTAGGCAAATGTTTCAATGTTATTTTTCACAATCAAAATAAAACCAAGTGGTATTTTATTGTTCAAACAATATGTACTTGTTCAAACGACGTATTATGTTATAAACGCGAATTCCCGTGTGGAAAAATTTCATGGCGTTGTACTGTTTCTGTCTAGTCCGCCTTGAGTCGACACTTTTATTATTTTCTGAATTCACCTCTGTAATCTTTGTTTAAGTCCAAACCGTGATTCTATCTAGAAATTAGCTAGAATCTGGACAATCTTTATATATTCAAATTCATAACGAACTCCTAGATAGCGCCAAGACTGGGAATAGACATCAGAAAGGTTTGAATCAAACACGTAGCAAAACTAGACAGCGCCATTTTAGCGCCAGGTTAGTATTGCGTGAATAGACAGGTTTAAGAAAAACTGTACTGGCTTGAACATGATTCAAGACTGCCACGAAATTTTTCCACAAGGGTTATTGGCATTCCTGAATGCTTTGGCCTAGTCAATAATTGTGAACATCCACCTCTGAACATACTTGTTATATTTATTTATTCTTATTTATAAATGTACAGAAATGGGTGTTCACATTGTATTAGTTAGTTCATATCATCAAGTAAATGCTATTAATTTGTGATATTAAAAGATAATAATTCTTCAAACCAGTAAAAATTGTTTGAACAATTGGCTGTAGGTTAAAAAATCCATGAAGTAAGCGAAAGTAATGAAACTTATTAAAAATAAATTAATAATTTCAATCATGTTCCGATTACCTTACAAAAATGATTTAAAAAAATATTCACATTAAAAAAATGTTCACGCAATTCATGAATTGTATATTATATATCGTTTTTTTCAAAGGTTCCCTCTTTTTTCTACACCGGCAGTTATTTTATTACTTTCTAAAAATTTTTCAGAGTAACCAGAAACCTTCAAAAAACCTCAAAAATTATATATAATGCAATGTATTGGTGCCACATTACGTTATCCAATAAAAAAAACAGTAAATCTATCACAAACTGTATAGCACCCTTCAATAGTAAGAGAAAATCCTTGTGCAACACATTGAGAATTTAATCTAGCGAATAACTAAAAAAATATCAGTTTGTTTATCATTATCAATGTTTCTGAGTAGTAAACAGTTTGCAAATCTAATATGATGTTAGTACTAAGTTGATTATCACTCAGTACTATTAGCGAACGATTAGTGCAACGTTTTGCAAATTTAATATTTGTTAGATTTCGACTGGAATGTGGTAAACAAAATAATAATTCGTTTATAATTAATAACGTTTCCAAGTTGGAAACAGTTTGGAAATGTAATATGATGTTTGTAATTGCAATTTTATTATTATTTCCGGCTAGTGATTCACGTCGACACGAGAAATTCAACTGTTTCACTCGACGTCGATCGTTATCAGCCCCTTTTTTCGAACGATCATCTCGTGTATTCATTTGTTAAATTTCGAATCGTATCGTCTCATTTTTCGAAAGACATCGAAGGAGGTCCTTGAAAATAATCGAGAAACGTCACTTGTGACAGCCTTTAGGTGACAGAGCTCTGCTTCCAAAGATTATTTGGATGTAACGTTTAATTTAACGTTGAATCTGTTTATCTTAAATTTTTAATTTAACGATTAAGCACAATCTGGAGAAGGATGGCAGAAGATACAAGCTATGTAGGGAAGAGAAAATCTACGGGGTGGATACTTTATTATTATTATTATTATTATTATACCATTAGGCCATTTCCCTTTCGGGGTAGGCGTGACTTGCTCGGTTGGAAAATAGAAGTGTGTATATATAAATAATACTGAATCGAAATCAGTGACAACAAGAAGGAGAAAGGAAGTTCTAGGAAGTATTTTTGAGTGCGGATACACGGATGAAAAGAAGTTCGCGAAATGTGAGGCTTGCTCTGCACAAAAGTTGGAAATTATAATAAAAATAACGGATGGAAATACAACTGGAACTACCTGATATTTAAAAAAATTCCATGCTGAGGAATACAAGAGAGCCTTTTCTGATTGTGCAGACCAGCAGCCAAAAGAAGTATTATTGATAAGCATTTAAATATAATTTAATTCAAATTTTACATTCTATCATTTTCAGCAAGAAATTCAATAATTTCAAAATGCATTTCGAACAATTTTTCAATTTCAATAAATTTCAAACAAATTTATATTTTTTAAAGAAATGAGAAGCCAAAAAATTAATTTGTACTCTTTTTAAAGCCTGTTTTAATGGAAATATGATTTTTGTTAGAATCTTACAAAACATTACTTTTAATAAAATAAATCTTTTTTTGATAAAAAAAGTAGTAAAGAACTTTCTACATTATTTTTATTTTCGTACAGTAAATCGAAGAATAATATTATTAATATGAAACTAGCTGTGAATTCGATCTCGAGTTTTTCCACTTTGTTTGTATTTATAATTATATGGTGCTCATTTCACGAGCACTTTGCTTCCCGTTAGCAAATGTATTTGATGCCTCATAGAGGAAGCATTAGTTATTTTTTTCAATAATATACAAACCAAAGTCTTCATTTGCTCAATTTGAAAATAGAAATTGACAAAAATTACAAAATTACAAAATAATACAAAAAATGTTTTAAATGCAAAGACAGAGCAGACAAATCAAATCTTGTATTCCAAATAATAATTTTTCGAGCTGGAAAGGGGAAAGGAAAAGTTCTGTCGCACCGTATCCCTTCCCCAGCTTTATGATTTCTTTACAAACATCGTCAGAATTACTCTATTTGAGAATTTATGATCAAAAAGTCTTTTCTATTCATGCGTCAACTTTGAATTATGTCGATGAAAAGTTTTTCTGTTTAACCCTTCGCTGGCACACTGGGGTCGAAAAGACCCCAGGCATGTTAAAAATTATTTAAGTCCCTTCAACATTTAAATTGTTTAACTTTTACAATCTTTTTTTCATATTTAAAATAAATTTTAAACTATATAACCAACAGCATTCTTTGAAGTAACTCACCAAGAGTGTGTAAAAAATTCAGTTTCTCAAAATAATGAATTGGCTCCTTGCGGGAAGCCTTTTTCGCTTGGGGTCAAAAAGACCCCAGTATGCCAGCTATGTTACGCGTCGGGAAGTGTGCCATCGAAGGGTTAAAACTGATGATTCAGATATTATAAATGAGCATAACTTGACTAATCTTCAATAAAGTGCATTATCATTACAAATCAATAGATTCGCTTCGAACCAAGGAATCTTTTCCGTTCTTGCATTAATTTTGAATTATGTTATTGAAAAAAGTTTTACTATGAAAAGCCGTGCTTTCAAATATTATGCATTACCATAGCTTCCTTACTCTTAAATAAAATGTATTAATATTGTAGGTCAATCGATTCGTCTCGAACCAAGGAATCTTTTCTGTTCTTGAATCAACTTTGAATTATGTGAATGAAAAAAGTTTTACTCTAAAAAACCGATTTTCAAAATATATAAATTACCATAACTTCCCTACTCTTCAATAAAATTGATTAATATTATACATCAATCGATTCGTCTCGAATCAAGGAATCTTTTATATTCTTGCATTAGCTTTGAATTATGCTAATAAAGGAAGTTTTACTATGAAAACCGATTTTTGAAATATTATTGAGAGCTAAAAAAAATGCAATAAACATTTTTAGAAATCCTTCGGTCAGTTTCAAGATATTAGTGAGGAAAATAAGCCCTGCAAATTTCATCGAATTATTATCTGCAACCGTTTTCTAGTTATCGTGTTCACAAAAAAGCGTGACATCCACACACACATCCACACATCCGAACAATTGCTTCGAACATTGTATTAGATATTTTTAAATTAGGGAGGGTTTAATTAAATGAATTTGAAAATTTTGGAAAATGGTACCATTATAAAGCTTCCTCTATGAGGAAGCAAAAAGGATATTTAGTCTTTCAAGATGAAAAATGTTACCTTTTGTAAATTTAACAACAAAATAATGTAACATTTAGACCGAATACATTTTAAATCGGGAAGGCTGTAAAGCCAGCATGCTGAAGTCACGAAATCGTTTCGAGACATAATATTTAGTTGTGCCACTTGAAAAATTAGGAAAAAAAGTTTCTTATACCTTTTCTTTATCTTGCCTCTTTTTCAAAATGTTCGCTAAAGTTATTATTATTATAATCGGCTATAATTGTATTTTTCTCAATTAAATTAGATTAAAACAATTAAAACAATTTAACTGTTCATTTTGATATTATTTAATTTTATTTATTTTAATTTAATAAGATAAAATTGTTCTTTTTAATTAAATTTAATTGGAACAATTAAAACATTATATTTTGTAATATTTTGTAAAAAAATCTAATGTGTAAATCTATTAGTTGGAAAAATTTCGTTTATAAAGTGTTAGAAAATTGCATTGTTACAAGGAAAAGACAGTTGTAACCGAATTTATTGCATTTTTAGCGAAAATTCCAAGAAAAAGAGGCAAGAGCAGAAAAGTGTTTGCAAACTTTTTTTTACAAATTTTCAAGCGGAAGAACTTCACTCTCTTGAATCTTTTTTCAAATATCGTTTCGTTATTGAAAAAATACAAATTTTTATTTTTCATTGAAATGAACTCAATTTTCTCTTTTCTAAGATGTAGGCACAAAATAAATAATTTTTCGATAAATGCACCCTATTAATACCAACTTAGAAAAAAAAACAAGAAAAAATAAAAAGGTGGCCTTGTTGAGAAAATGAAGGTTGAAGAGTTTCAGAAAAACTGCAACGATTTTTTTTTTGTAAAATACATTACCACCTTAAAAATTTTTAATTCTCATAACTTAGTCGAAACATTTTTTTGTTTAAACGGCAAAATATGAGTCAACTGAAATCCCTTAAAAACAACATAGAAAAACAACATATTTTGTCTTAAAACGATTTGGTGACTTCACTTTGCACAGCCTATACAATTTGTAATAAATTCGGTCTTTATTAAAATTGAAAAATGGGTTTCTTTAAATATATGAATCCACCTGGAAAGTGTAATTTCTCTGCTCGAGTTCTGATATAATAATTTCATATCTGATCTATTTCTACCTTTGGTCTTTTATTAGAAATTTGATCAAAAAAATCTTCAATTGTATAGTGGTGGAATGGGTAGCGAGAAAATATCTGCCGAAATGTTTCTTTGATGATGAAGTAACCCAAGAATTTTCCGCCTATTTGGACAAAATGCGAATTTTCCACAAACAATGCCATGAGATCAATGATTTCCTCAACTTCCAAGGATATGCAAGAAGCCGTAATCAAAACGCTACGAAAAACGTTTCAAATGATATCTTTCACTGTATATAGTTGGACCTCTGTATAAAATTATGTTCGGAATAAACTTTTTCTCATAGAAAATATAAATTCTAAAAAATACGAAACTTCAAAGACTTTTTAGATTTTCTTAATTTGAAGAAAAATTTGATGAAGTTTCTTTAGTGCATTAGTCTGATGTATTTTATGAAACAAAATTGTATATTTTTTTAATATTGCTTAGGTATGAAGGTAAAAGTTAGCGTTAACCTTGAAAAAGGCCTTTCTACGTCCATCAACTCATTTTCTACTTATATCAATTTGAATATAGCAATATTAAAAATTTTGGAAACGAGCTTCTCGGCTGTTCGGTCAGATCGATCGATTTGACAAGAAGTTCGTTTTAATGAGACGATATGGGATGACAGATCGTTGTCAAGGCGATGAACAAAAATATTTTTGGGCGTTTCTCGGATCTTGTCGCTCGAATGAATCACTATTACCGACCAAGCAACGTTTTGCAAATTTGATAATTTTCAGATCCCAACATTTCTAACAATCGGTACCTAAAAACGAAACCTTCGCAATTTCCGCTGAAATTTTAGGAGTCGAATGGTAAAAAATGTAACAACTTGAAAAACGATAATTTGTGAAATGTATTTAGTTTTGCAAATCATACAATAGTCTCTTCTCAACGGATAAAAGCAGAAACAACATTTTGAAAAATCTTCAGTATTTCGCTCAGGAGAGATTAACAAAATATTTATTTGTTTATAATTAATAACGTTGCCGTATCATGAACGTTTTGCAAATTTGATGCAGGATAGAGACTGAGTATATAATTACTCACTAATGTTTGCGAACTGTTTTAAATTTTCGTGGAACAATGAGGGGAACATTTTGTAAAACATTCTTCTAAACAAATTGCCGACCCGATCACGTTATGCAAAATTTTATTTTATGTTCAACATATGAAAAAAAATATAAAATTTTGTTGAAGACCTTCGGAATTTTTGTTAATTGATTAGCTATTTCCACTAGTCTACTTTTCACGACATTGAAGTTTGCACAGATATGGACTTGAAACTTGTGTAAAATCTCACATTTTTCTTACTTTTGAGTTTTTGAAATTACATTTCGAAATAAAAATAAAATGATTTAATATATTTATGTGACAAATAAGTTGAAGAAAAGTGATAATTAAAATATTTTACATACATTCTAATTAATTTGAAAAAATCAAGGAGTGACTCCTTTCTAACCCAAAAAGTCACTAAATGTGAATAATGCATATTTTTTAAATCAAAATTATACATTAAATTTCGATGAAGGTTGCTTGAACACGGGGTGGATTGGAAAGATTCTAATTTTTGACTATTTACCATAAGTGACATATCGTTGGAATCGCCAAAAAACATAGATTTCTAATATAATATTATTAAATGTATAATTGTAAAATTAAAAGAAAATCATGTTTCATATTTTACTCCTCATTAGTACAAAGGACCCCCCGCAGGTAAGGGTCGGCGAAAGAGAGCTCAGAAGAGCAACTGGTGCGGTGTAGACTAGGTGATGAGGTAGGTGTACCTGAGCTGTTGAAACTGGACATTATAAATAGTGCTACTACACTGATATGATTCCGGAGTTCTCCAAAAATAGAATTAATCTCTTGTCAGTTTGGGTTCCAGTTTGGAAATTTTCGATCTAATTTATTACTCTAAAATTCGAAGCTTTTCAACTTTGAAGACCCATAAAATCAATTTAAATAACAAAATTATTATAAAAATTCATAGTC
>CAKNYM010052180.1:108400-141343 GCA_932195095.1 Andricus curvator | reverse complement strand
TTTTAGAAATCCTTCGGTCAGTTTCAAGATATTAGTGAGGAAAATAAGCCCTGCAAATTTCATCGAATTATTATCTGCAACCGTTTTCTAGTTATCGTGTTCACAAAAAAGCGTGACATCCACACACACATCCACACATCCGAACAATTGCTTCGAACATTGTATTAGATATTTTTAAATTAGGGAGGGTTTAATTAAATGAATTTGAAAATTTTGGAAAATGGTACCATTATAAAGCTTCCTCTATGAGGAAGCAAAAAGGATATTTAGTCTTTCAAGATGAAAAATGTTACCTTTTGTAAATTTAACAACAAAATAATGTAACATTTAGACCGAATACATTTTAAATCGGGAAGGCTGTAAAGCCAGCATGCTGAAGTCACGAAATCGTTTCGAGACATAATATTTAGTTGTGCCACTTGAAAAATTAGGAAAAAAAGTTTCTTATACCTTTTCTTTATCTTGCCTCTTTTTCAAAATGTTCGCTAAAGTTATTATTATTATAATCGGCTATAATTGTATTTTTCTCAATTAAATTAGATTAAAACAATTAAAACAATTTAACTGTTCATTTTGATATTATTTAATTTTATTTATTTTAATTTAATAAGATAAAATTGTTCTTTTTAATTAAATTTAATTGGAACAATTAAAACATTATATTTTGTAATATTTTGTAAAAAAATCTAATGTGTAAATCTATTAGTTGGAAAAATTTCGTTTATAAAGTGTTAGAAAATTGCATTGTTACAAGGAAAAGACAGTTGTAACCGAATTTATTGCATTTTTAGCGAAAATTCCAAGAAAAAGAGGCAAGAGCAGAAAAGTGTTTGCAAACTTTTTTTTACAAATTTTCAAGCGGAAGAACTTCACTCTCTTGAATCTTTTTTCAAATATCGTTTCGTTATTGAAAAAATACAAATTTTTATTTTTCATTGAAATGAACTCAATTTTCTCTTTTCTAAGATGTAGGCACAAAATAAATAATTTTTCGATAAATGCACCCTATTAATACCAACTTAGAAAAAAAAACAAGAAAAAATAAAAAGGTGGCCTTGTTGAGAAAATGAAGGTTGAAGAGTTTCAGAAAAACTGCAACGATTTTTTTTTTGTAAAATACATTACCACCTTAAAAATTTTTAATTCTCATAACTTAGTCGAAACATTTTTTTGTTTAAACGGCAAAATATGAGTCAACTGAAATCCCTTAAAAACAACATAGAAAAACAACATATTTTGTCTTAAAACGATTTGGTGACTTCACTTTGCACAGCCTATACAATTTGTAATAAATTCGGTCTTTATTAAAATTGAAAAATGGGTTTCTTTAAATATATGAATCCACCTGGAAAGTGTAATTTCTCTGCTCGAGTTCTGATATAATAATTTCATATCTGATCTATTTCTACCTTTGGTCTTTTATTAGAAATTTGATCAAAAAAATCTTCAATTGTATAGTGGTGGAATGGGTAGCGAGAAAATATCTGCCGAAATGTTTCTTTGATGATGAAGTAACCCAAGAATTTTCCGCCTATTTGGACAAAATGCGAATTTTCCACAAACAATGCCATGAGATCAATGATTTCCTCAACTTCCAAGGATATGCAAGAAGCCGTAATCAAAACGCTACGAAAAACGTTTCAAATGATATCTTTCACTGTATATAGTTGGACCTCTGTATAAAATTATGTTCGGAATAAACTTTTTCTCATAGAAAATATAAATTCTAAAAAATACGAAACTTCAAAGACTTTTTAGATTTTCTTAATTTGAAGAAAAATTTGATGAAGTTTCTTTAGTGCATTAGTCTGATGTATTTTATGAAACAAAATTGTATATTTTTTTAATATTGCTTAGGTATGAAGGTAAAAGTTAGCGTTAACCTTGAAAAAGGCCTTTCTACGTCCATCAACTCATTTTCTACTTATATCAATTTGAATATAGCAATATTAAAAATTTTGGAAACGAGCTTCTCGGCTGTTCGGTCAGATCGATCGATTTGACAAGAAGTTCGTTTTAATGAGACGATATGGGATGACAGATCGTTGTCAAGGCGATGAACAAAAATATTTTTGGGCGTTTCTCGGATCTTGTCGCTCGAATGAATCACTATTACCGACCAAGCAACGTTTTGCAAATTTGATAATTTTCAGATCCCAACATTTCTAACAATCGGTACCTAAAAACGAAACCTTCGCAATTTCCGCTGAAATTTTAGGAGTCGAATGGTAAAAAATGTAACAACTTGAAAAACGATAATTTGTGAAATGTATTTAGTTTTGCAAATCATACAATAGTCTCTTCTCAACGGATAAAAGCAGAAACAACATTTTGAAAAATCTTCAGTATTTCGCTCAGGAGAGATTAACAAAATATTTATTTGTTTATAATTAATAACGTTGCCGTATCATGAACGTTTTGCAAATTTGATGCAGGATAGAGACTGAGTATATAATTACTCACTAATGTTTGCGAACTGTTTTAAATTTTCGTGGAACAATGAGGGGAACATTTTGTAAAACATTCTTCTAAACAAATTGCCGACCCGATCACGTTATGCAAAATTTTATTTTATGTTCAACATATGAAAAAAAATATAAAATTTTGTTGAAGACCTTCGGAATTTTTGTTAATTGATTAGCTATTTCCACTAGTCTACTTTTCACGACATTGAAGTTTGCACAGATATGGACTTGAAACTTGTGTAAAATCTCACATTTTTCTTACTTTTGAGTTTTTGAAATTACATTTCGAAATAAAAATAAAATGATTTAATATATTTATGTGACAAATAAGTTGAAGAAAAGTGATAATTAAAATATTTTACATACATTCTAATTAATTTGAAAAAATCAAGGAGTGACTCCTTTCTAACCCAAAAAGTCACTAAATGTGAATAATGCATATTTTTTAAATCAAAATTATACATTAAATTTCGATGAAGGTTGCTTGAACACGGGGTGGATTGGAAAGATTCTAATTTTTGACTATTTACCATAAGTGACATATCGTTGGAATCGCCAAAAAACATAGATTTCTAATATAATATTATTAAATGTATAATTGTAAAATTAAAAGAAAATCATGTTTCATATTTTACTCCTCATTAGTACAAAGGACCCCCCGCAGGTAAGGGTCGGCGAAAGAGAGCTCAGAAGAGCAACTGGTGCGGTGTAGACTAGGTGATGAGGTAGGTGTACCTGAGCTGTTGAAACTGGACATTATAAATAGTGCTACTACACTGATATGATTCCGGAGTTCTCCAAAAATAGAATTAATCTCTTGTCAGTTTGGGTTCCAGTTTGGAAATTTTCGATCTAATTTATTACTCTAAAATTCGAAGCTTTTCAACTTTGAAGACCCATAAAATCAATTTAAATAACAAAATTATTATAAAAATTCATAGTCTTCTTATATTACTAGGTTCTTATAAACGTATTTTTTTTTGTTTATTCAACTTCATTGTCATTCCAGATGTTGGACGATTGTCCAGTTATTCTGATTTTAAAGGCCTCGATTCATAATTTGTTCTATTTTTAATACATTCTCAAATTGATTATTGAAAAAAATATTTCAAAAAACAAAGCCACAACAAAAACCTCTACGGTGCGAAAAATTTATCAACTTCAAAAGTATGAATTTGTAAAATAAAATTTGGTGAAAAATTCCAAAAAAAATAATTATAATAAAATATATTTTGAAAGCATATACTTTGAAAAAAATGTCATTTCAGGTCTTTATTTATGAGCGTACATTTTCACTTTAAAGAATTTCAAAATGCAGTAATAGTTGAACGACCTCGTGTGTTTATTCCGAATTAAAAATGGTTCAATCCGAAATGAAAAAGCCTGCATGTTTCAAATACATATCTACAGGCACACAGCAAATGTACGCTAAGCAACATATGACCTCATTGTTCAACCAATGCTTAGAAAAAAAAAGTTGCATCGAGATATTTTCGAAAGGAATGCAATAGTATGGTCCATTTTTAATTCCGACAATTACTTTGTTTATAACAATTGCAGAACTATAGAAAATAATGTGATTGTTTTAAAATTGTTTAAACAAAGAACGAAAAAATACGGTATCTAGATATTTCGGAGACAAATCTAGAGGTGTTTTTCGTTTTCCGATACGACTCTTAGTTTTTCAAAATAATTGTGAATGTATTAATATTTTTATTGCGAATTCTGAAAGAAAAATTATGCTCATATCAAAAAAATTGAGTAGTTGCATTTTAAGCCAAAGAGTTGAATTTTCATGCCAAAAAGACGAACTTGAACCAACAAGATTATTTTCAGCCAAAAAAGATGAATTTTCAAACATGTAAAATTACTTTTCTTCCATAGAAGATGAATTTTGAAAATTGAAATTGAAAGACAAATCAATTTACTACAAATAGTTGAAATTTGAATTCAAAAAAATTAATTTTCATCAAAAAAGAAGAATTATCAACCAGTTGCATCCAATGAAAAATTACGGATTTTTGACGAAATAGTAGAATCGTCAAACAAAATGATGAATTTCCAACAAACAAGGTTAATGTTAAAACCAAGAGAAAGAATTTTCAAGAAAATACATGAATTTTCTACCAAATAGTTGAATCACAATTAGGGCTACAGTTTAATATGAGGGCTACATTTACAACCAAAAGTGCAATAAATATATTTTCAGATAAAAAAATTAAGTTAAGAAAAAGAATTTCCAACAAAATACTTACATTTGCGAAAAAAGTTTAATTTTCAGCAAAAAATATGATTTCTCAACATAAAAGTTAATTAACGACCAGATAGCAGAATTTTTAACTGATAAAGAGATAAATTTCCAACCAAAAGTGGAGTAATTAATATTGCAAATAAAAAAATAATTAAAGGAAAAATTAATTGTCAACCAAATAGTTACGTCATGAAATAAATAGTTTAATGTTCAATTAAAAATATTGAATTTTAAGAAAAAAGTTCATTTACGACGAAATAGTTGAATTTTTAACTAATAAGCGATACATTTTCAACAAAAAGTGGAGTGAAACTTTTTAGATAAAAAATGTATTTTTCCACAAAAACAAAAGAATTTCTAAAAAAATAGATATTTTGAAAAAAGTAGTTGAATTTTGAACGAAAAATGTTAATTCTCAACGAAAAAGTTAATTTACGACCAAATGATTGAATTTTTACCTAAAAAAGATATATTCTCAGCCAAAAATGGAATAATTATATTTTCAGTTGAAGAAACATATTTTGAACGGAAAAAGCAAATTATCAACCAGTTAATTCCGAGGGAAAATTACAAATTCTTGACAAAATAGTTGCATCCTCAAACAAAATGATGATTTTCTAACAAACACGAATAATGTTACATATAACAAAGAGAAGAATTTCCAAAAAAAAATTAATTGTCGACCGAAAAGTTGAATCATAAACTTGTGAGGGATACATTTTGAACCAAACGTGAAATAACTAAATTTTCAGTTGAAAAAAATTATTTGAAAAAAAGGATTTTCAACCAAATAGTTACATTTACAAATGAATAGTTTAAGCATAAACCAAAATTATTAATTTTTAACAAAACAGTACCTTTATGACAAAATATTTGAATTTTCCAAATGCAATAAACGGAATTCTAACAAAATAGTCACATTTTCAAATTAATAGTTCAATTATCAATCAAAAACATGAATTTTTCAACAAACCATAAATTCTCAAGCTGTTAGAACACATTTCTACAAAAAAAGCCGAATAGACGAATTCTTTACATAAGTGTTCATTTACGACCAACTAAGTGAATTTCAATTTAAAACCATGTATGTTCAACCAAAAAATTCATTATTTACAATGTAGTTCAACTTTAAACCAAGTAGTTGATTTTTCTGAAAAAAATGTATTCCTAATGCAATATACTGTTGACATATGTTGGATAGGTAGTATTTCAACCAAAAGAGATTTTAATTCGAAGACAAAAATAGTTGAATTAAACTAAAAAACGACCGATTTTGAACATAACAGCTGAATCCTCAACCAAAACGGAATAATTTTCATCCAAGCAGTAACATTTTCAGTCAAGAAAATTAATTTTCAACAAGAAAAAAAGAACTTAAAATTTCAAGTGAAACAGATTGATTAAAAAAAAACAGTTAAAAAAATTTACTTTCACATTTGTATTCAGCGGCACCAAAAAATATCTAAAATTTTAAAATTTGGAAATTTTAGAGCGAAATTTCTCTTCAACTACCCTAAAAACGTATAAATACTAATTTTCATAAAATTTCAACCATTTAAAAGAATTTTCATTTGCGATATTATATCCTCCATTTTGAATTTTTGAAGTCTGATACCAAATTCGGACTCAGCGACCTAAAAAACTTACAAATACTTATTTGTATACAAATTCAACGATTTTCAAATTTTGGTATCAACCATTTTGAATTTTGGAATTCTGATACCAAATTTGAATTCAGCGGCCTCAAAAACATAAAGATACTATTTTTTATAAAGATTGAACCATTTTCAAGCTATTATATTCACGATTGAATCTTACTATTTGACAGTTTTCAAATTTCGGCCGGCGAAAGGCACCTGCTGATTCACTGAGAGTAAATGCAGTGTTGCCAAATCACGGAGGTGGGAAGGTGTGCCTCTTACCTGTGATTGGAGTTATATATGCTGGAGGTGAGAACGTACAGCTTGTATCTGCTAGTATGGCGACACTAGCGCCGGTGATATATACCCGAACTAGGTAGGCGATACTGCTGATAAAGGATGAACGTTGTCACCTCCGAACGTTTTTTCGCCAAATGCAATGAAAGTCCATCTAAAATGGATTTACATCGAAAAATAGGCAAAACGTTGTCACCTCCGTTTTCGGAGGTGACAACGTTATATATGAGGCGACAACGTCTAGTATATATATATTTTTGAGGTGACAACGTACAGTCTATACATATATATATATATATATATATATATAATACACTGGATGCAGGATTCAATGAAAACGCGTGTGCCAACTTGAAGGCTTCGGAGCCGCCATTTTTTAGGGTTGTTTTGGTTCGGGGCCATTCGGGACAGATCGGGGTATGCGGGAGATTCAAATGTAGTATGGAAGAGAACTCAAAAATATTAATAAAAATCATGTAAAATTCAGTTTATTGCCAATGAGTCAATCGACTAAAACTGGAAACTAAATAAAATTTAATAGAAAATAATTTCATAAATAAAAATAATCGAACAGTACAAAAAAAAGGAAAGTAGATGGGATTTTAAATTGGTGGAATACACATTTTGTAAACATCTGGTTTAGAATATTTTTTTATTTTTTCTCTTGAAAAGTACAATAAAACTTTGTAGAATATTGAAATGAGATAATTTTAAATTAGGATGTGTACCTGATCGATATTACATAAAAGATTCTATGCATATATATGCCATTTAACATTATCTCTTTTCAATATTCTCAATATTTGTCATCCTAGGTCGGAAAAGAACAACTTTCTGACTGCAAATAAAAATTGAACAATTGAGAAAGAATTGATCACGGTCATTGAAATTAAAAGATTCGAACTCTTGAAGATAAACTTTTTTTCTGTTGAAGTTACAAATGCTAAACTGCAAATTCGAGCACTCGAAGTTAAATTTTTAAAAATTACAAAATTGAACCTTGAAATTTATTTAATTTAAACGCTTCATAATTGACGCGTATAAAATGGAAGCTTTCAACACTTTTCAATTGAAATTTTTTAGATTAAAAATCGTTAAACTGCAAAATTTTAAATTTTAACTTGTATACATTGCACAGTTGAAAGATTGAAAAAAAAAAACAGAAATCCATGCTATCATTTTCAGTGCTGTGAATTGAATAATTAATCAAAAAAAATTTTAAATTATATCATTTTAAGCAACTCGAATTTTTCCTACAATTTTTTGAAAATCCTGCAAAGGTAAAAAAATTACCTTAAAATCATCTTGATTCTTTTTCGAAAATTCTATTAAATAATCTTTTAAAATTAACTAAAGAAATAAGAATTTTTTATTCAGTTAAAACCTTTCAAAATGCTTGAAAAGTTTATAAATGTTGTGTTCGAAATTTTCAAACATCTGCATTCTGTCTACAATCTTTTTTAATTTTGCTCTTAATATTAATTTTTCAAAATAAAAAATCATTTTAAATCTTCTCAGCAAATAAAGTTTGGATCTTCTCAAAACTTGTAAATATTTCTCAAACTAACTCAAATTTTTTCTAAATTGATCATTTTTCAATTGTTATTTATCCATCAAAAATCAATAATTTCACTTACATATTAAAAATTTGTTGAATAGGACAATTAAAATTGTATGGGAAGTAAAATATTGCTGAATATCCCAAAAAAGTCTTCATTAATTAAAAAAATTAAAATTAAATGGTTAAAAATGGGATATTTTAGATTGAAACAATATTTGAATACACGGAAAAAATTTATCCGTGAAGAAGTCACGAACTTGTAGCTAGGTCTCGGATACGAGATAAAAAAATGAAACATTAAATCCTTATTTCTATGAGAAATATATGGATAAATTTCGAAGTTTCTTACGAACAGTTCGAATTTCCTACGAACAGTTCCTGAAAATTTCAGACTGAAATAAAAAGAGGAAAAATTTTATTTGTGCGATTTAATTTTATATTAATTTATAAATTCGCAACTCAGAAGATTCGAACGTCAAACACTGCTGACTCACCAGTTTCTAAACATAAACCAGGAGTGCGTAAACACGCGCAGCCATCGAGGCCAAACAAAGTAGGTATTATAAAACTTCTAGCCACTCATCCGACGAGCTCGAGGCACACATACGAGCGTCCGCATGCACCGCGCGTGTGTGCGTGGGCCACGTATAGGGAGACTTAGTTTCGAGTTCCCAGATTTGTCGGGCAAGCTCGTGAGTGCTCTGAGAATCTTTTCTCAATCGCTCGTAATATTTTTGTAATTATTCACGTAAAAAAAAGTGATGAACCGTTTTAGAATTTTCACATCGAGTTCGTCAATCTTTCTCAAAGTTCGCAGGTTATTTACGAAAATACATAAATATCCGATGAATTTTTCTCATATCCGAGACCTAGCTACTAGTTCGTGACTTTTTTACGGATAAATTTTTTCCGTGTAGGTTTCGGAATTGAATAAGAGCGTTTAATTATAAATTTATTAATTTGAAATTATTTTAGAATTAAGAATAGTTTATGAAGTTTCAATCAGAAGTTCACATTTTTAAACTACTGACGCTTTCAAATTGAAAATGTTATATTTTGAACGTTAAAATCTGTTCAGACTCGTCTTGTAAAATCAATAATTGTTCAATTTTCAATAATCGCACTACAGTTCATTGTGATTTATTATAATTTATTATAATAGCAAAAGTTCTTGGTAAAAGTGAAAAATTATTTTTATTGTAGTTCCTTGTAGAAAATTATATATTACATATCCTACAAAAATTGATAGTAAAGTACAAGTCGAAACGTTGATGTGGATTCTAAAAGTGTACGGTTTGTAATTTTTGTTGTTGAAATTTGTACATTTCTATAATAAACTACTAGTATATACGACACAATTTTTAAGTGCAGTTTCCCAATATTTCAACTTTGGTGAAATCTTGTATTTTTTTTGTAAAGATTTGTAACATTCTACAATAATTTTACGTACAATGAAAAGATTTTTATGAGGTCAAACACCCAAATTAAAAAATGCAAAAACCTGTAGTTTTCTGTAATACCTTTTAGATTTTTACGACAAAGTAAAACACATGTTATCAATAAAAAGTTATACAAATTTTTAAATTGTCGAAAGTTATACTTTATTCTTAATTTTTTTTGCATTTTCAACAAAAAAGATTAAAATTTTTAATTAAAAACTAGAAATTTTAGCTAAATTGCAGGTTTTATCGGAATTCATAATAATTCAATTGATAAATATTCTAAACCACGTGTTTGCAAAATGTGTATTTCACCAATTTAAAATCCCATCTACTTTCCTTTTTTTGTACTGTTCGATTATTTTTATTTATGTAATTACCTTCTATTAAGTTTTATTTAGTTTCCAGTTTTAGTCGATCGAGTCATTGACAATAAACTGAATTTTACATGATTTTTATTAATAGTTTTGAGTTCTCCTCCATACTACATTTGAATCTCCCGCATATCCCGATCTGTCCCGAATGGCCCCGAACCAAAACAACCCTAAAAAATGGCGGCTCCGAAGCCTTTAAGTTGGCACAGATCGTCCCATTGAATCCTGCATCCAGTGTTGTCTCTACTACATTAATACCAATGTGAATTTGTCACTGAGCGCGCCTCTGCAAATTTTCGCAGCCAGTCATGGAGTGTTTCCCTGACTCGTATTCGAGGTCTTTGTTTCTGAATCACGCACTTATTCTATTCAAGTCTTTGAAAATATGAAGAGTTATTTTATAGCCATTTCATGACTATACCTTTTTTTTGTAAACTGTCTGATAAGAATTCCAAGACTGTTGTTCCTTGACTGTGCTTGAAAAATTCCATGACTTTTCTTTATTTTTCTATGAAAATTCATGACCACTTTATAGAAAGTATTCGAGACTTTATAAAAATGATGGCCCGTCCAAAATTCCAGCACTAATCTAGGAAATGTTTCAAGACTTATTTTTTCCGTGTACATTTAATTGAAATATTATCACCATTATATTCAAAACCTTATCAAATCAGTATAAGACTAGTTCTCAGAAGCTTCCCCAACACAAGGGGGTGCAAAATTTTTTTAAGCCGTGACACTTTCAGAGCCTTATGGCGTGCGATGAACCGGTTGCCATATTATTTTAGAGGGGTGACTCAAGGGCTTTTTATGAATCCACCAGCAGTAAGAACATTACTGGTCAGGGGTAGTAAGGGGGGCGTTACATGTCCGTCCGAGTAATGTCACGTTCATAAGCCAACCCCTTACTAATACCGGAGTGTTTACTTTTGATATAAAACAACGATTCCCGAAGCTGTCCCATCGAAATTGTATAAAAATTGGGACACCGAGTGGGTGCTCTAAAAGTTTTATGCAGGGATGGCAATAAACTGGGAAAAGTGTGATTCATTCAAAGTTATGGCGTTTTCCATAAAACGAATGGTCTCTAGTCTCATGAGAGTACGGATTCGAAGGCAAACACTGTTTTTGTAATGATCAAGATTCTGGGAGATATATACGTTCTGTATTTTTCTGAACTTATGGGCTCATCAAATTTTTTTAGTTTATTTTAGGAAACAAAAATAAAACTAAAAGAGAATGCACAAAATTGGTCCCTATTTGAACGAAAAAAGGACTAAGGGTGCGTTCGCATATTGCGTGATGCTATTTTCATTGGAATTTGATTTGAATTTAATTTGGAATTTGAATTTCATTTGATTTTTGATTCACCCCTAACTTTTCCGAAAAATTTCTGACGCCCTTCCTATTTTTAAATGAGAAATATAAATGCAACTTTATATAACTGTCAATCGAACAAAGAATAATGAGGTAAAACTACGAGTATTTGATACTAGTATGAGAATACTTTTAATTAAATTCTTCTGATTTTTTTCTTTTCAGAACATTGATATAATTCAATGATTAACTTAAAATATATCTCTAAACTCTTTTCTTGGTTCAAAGTTAATTTTTTTTTGGTTGAAATGTCTGCCATTATATTTTTGGTTTAAAATTGATCTCCTTTTGTTGAAAATTTAACTATTTGATTGCAAATTTAATTATTTTATTGAAATTTCGTTTTATTTTTGGTTGGAAATTTATCTTTTTCAGTTCAAAATTTATCCTGTTTAGTTGAAAATATACTTATCTTCTTGATTAAATAATCTACTTTTTGGTTAAGAATTCAACGCTTTGATTGAATGTTGCAATCTTTTCATGAAACTTCATTTTTTTTAAGAAGATTCATAATTTTGGATGAAAATTCATCTCTTTGATTGAAAACTGAACTATTTAGCTGAAATTTTGTTGTTTTCTTGGTCGAGAATTAATTTTTTTCACTAAAAATGTAACAAATCTATTTTTGGTTAAAAATTCATATTGTTCATTGAAAATAATCCTTTTCTGGTTGAAAATTCAACTTTTTTAGCAGGAAATTAATTTTATTGGTTAAAAATTCATTCTTCTTGGCACAAAATGCAAATTTTTGGTTGAGCATTCAACTATGTTCTTAAAAATTTGTCTTTTTTGCTTAAACATTAATTTTTTAAACTGAAAATTTGACTATTCCATTTTTGGCTGAAAATTGATCTTTCTTAGTTTAAAATTAATCTTTTTTAGTTGAAATTATATATTCTTAATAACCAAAATCTGGTTTTGTTTGAGAATTCAACGTTTTGGTTGAATGTTACGATCTTTTCTTGAAAATTCATTTTTTCATGGAAATTCATCATTTTGGATGAAGATTTATCTCTTTGGTTGAAAATTCGTATTTTTTGGCAGAAAATTAATTTTATTGTTTAAAAATTCATCCTTTTTGGCACAAAATGCAACTGGTTGTTTTTAAATTAATATGTTTTGGTGGAGCATTGAACTGTATTTATATTATTATTATTGTTTTTATTTATTATTATTTTATTGATTTATTATATATTATATTGGTTGAAAATTGAACTATTGAGCTGATATTCCTTTTTTTTCTGGTTTGAGAATTAATTTTCTTCACTGAAAATGTAACAAATCCATGTTTGGTTTAAAATTGATATTGTAAACTGAACATTGATCTTGTGTGGCTAAAAATTAATGTATTTTGTTCAATATTTGTCCTTTTTGGCAAGAAAATTAATCTTCTTGATACAAAATTCAACCTTTTTGTTTGAAATGTTAACTATTATGAAAATTAATCTGTTTTGGTTGATAAATGAACTAGTTTGTTGAAGTTTCGTCTTTTTTGGTGAAAAATCAACCACTTGTTTTAAAGTTGAACTACTTTTTAAAAAATTCATTTTTTCTGGTTTGAAGATTCATTATTTTAATTGAAAATTCAACTATTTGGTCGGAAATTAACTTTTTTGTTGAAAATTTATATTTTCAGGTTGAAAATTCATCTGTTTTGTTTGAATTTCATTAGTTTGGTTGAGGATTCAACTATTATGTTGAAAATTCGTCTTTTTTAGGTGAATTGATATGGTTGATAATTTTTTTTCAGTTTCGTTAAAATTTTTTTTTTCTGAAAATTTAAAGATTCCATTTTTTGTTGAAAACTTATCTTTTTAGTTGAAAATTCATCTTTCCTGATTGAAAACTAACTTTCTTTAGGAAAACTCTTCTTTTTCGGTTCAAAAGTTTTTATTATTTTTCAAAATGTTTGCATTACATACAGGGGAAAAATTTTTTATACAAATTAGAATTGTTTAAATGACTATCATATATGTTAAACGAGAAATAATATTCTTGAAATTCATCAAATGTATCATTGATCCTTAATAATAATAATTTATTATATATATATTAATAATAATAATAATTAGTTAAAAAATATCTGAAAACTTGTAACTAATCGAATATAAATAATTAATGTTTAAAGAAATTTAAATACCCTGTTTAGCATGAATTTGACATAAAATTGCTATTTTGTTTTTTGTGGCATTTTCCGGGCACATTACATGCAGGTTTGGAGTTATTTGGAAAACATTGAACGTTTTTTCAAAAGCGACTCGACTTTAATTTGCAAAAAGTTGATCAGAAGTACATTTTTTTTCATTTGTTTGAAAACCGAGCTTTTCCTATTTAAAACCCCATGTTAATTTTAAAAGTCTAGGTGCACAGGTTAATGTTGAGCGATTTAAAATACAAAAAATACGGATTTTATTTTTCATGAAAACGAAACAATTGGGGGGGGGGGTATCGATCAACAGAAATCGAAAGTCGAATTATTGGACCACCCTAATGACCCCATAGGGCCAAACTAATTTCTCTTGCAAAAAGAAATCAATTTTTTGTGGCTGTAAGAAGATTTGCGTTAATATCTTTATTTTGGAAAATCATTTTATTATAAATATATAAACATATAAATAATAGGATAATTTTATTTATTTTATAAGATTTTGTTTGGAAATGAGAAACTGAAAATGGAAAGATGTTGGATACCAGTATACCTTTACTATTTTGATGGACAAATGTCGCGAGGGTTCATTTTTCATCCCCCTGGACTCGGTAATTCCAAATTCGCCACGCATTTCACGATCTTTCACATTTTCTCTTCATGAGTGAAATCCGTTTGAAGACTTTACATGGGCGTTATAAGCCCTCTGCACTTAATTTAAAGACCGCCGAGTAGCAAAGATTTTTTCCTACGAAGGGGTCGACTCAATCCTGCGCAATTTTTGTCAGTGGGGTTGGTTTATAATCCAAGCATTCCGCTTTACAGTTCACTTAACTCGCAGTTCTTTTCATATTCTTGTGAAAACATACCCCTCACATAATTCACCAAATACACACCATTTTTTTCGAATTTGTTTCGCTTATGGTGGTTTTATTCAATTTATTCAAAATTGTATATTCAGTATTTTTTTGGGTTAATAAACAATATAAGAACATAAAAGGAATACATTATTTTCTTAAAAAAAACAACATTTTTCAAGTATTATTATTGTTTATTGACTCATTGAGTTTTTGCGCATAGTATATATGAGTGAAAATCAAAAAGTTGAGAATATTAGCATCGACTCAAAAAACGTTGTATGAACAGAGATTTTGTCTTGCTGAAATCTATGTTCATGCTGTTACTTTTTTAATTCGGTAATTTGACCGCGGTAGCGCTGAAATCGGATTTTGAATTCCTATTTTCAAATTATTTTTAATTTGCTTGAACAGAAATTTCATTTCGGGTGGCCGAAAAACTTCATTTTCAAAAATCCCTGACATTTCCCTGATTTTTCATTGACAAATTTTTCATTTTCCGCGACCTGTAATATTCAAAGAGCAGCCTCTTTATCTTCTAATATTTTAAAGGTAGAATATATCACAAACGGAATAAAACATTAAAATTTCAAATTAAAATTTGGAAATTTCAAATGTATTGATTTATTTCAACCGAAAAAGATGACCTTATACTATAAAAGATGAATTTTTTATCCAAAAAGATGAATTTCCAACAAGGCAGTTGAATTTTCAATAAAAAAAGAGGACTTTTTGAGAAAATAGTTAATTTTTCAACAAAATATTTAAATGTTCAATAAAACACTTGAATTTTTAACCAAATATTTTAATTTCCTACATATAAAGATCCATTTTCAACCAAACAGGCGAATTTTCAAACAAAAAAGCTTAATTTTCAACCAAAAACAGTTGCAACGACGAATTTTTCTGAACACAGTTGAATTTTTCATCCGAAAAGTTGAGTTTTCAACAAGAAGATAAATTCTCAATGAAAAAGATCAATTTTCATATTTTCAACCAAAAGTGAAGTAGTACAATTTTCAGTAAACCCATTAATTTTTGACAAGAACAAAGGAATGTTAAACAAAATAGTCAAATTTTCAACCAAGAAGATGAAAAATAAGTTCATGGAAATTGTTCAACTTTTTAGCCAAAAGAAGAAATTTTCTGCAAAACAGTTGAATTAGTAACAAAATATTTAAATTTACAGTCAAAGAGATGAACCTTCAACCAAAAAAATAAATTTTTAACAAAGTAGTTCATCTTTTACCCACGTAGTTGAATTTTCAATGAGAAAAGATCAATTTTTAACAGAATAGTTCAACTATTAACCAAAGAGATGAATTTTCAACTAAAATGATGAACCCTCAACAAAAATAAAAATTATTTTTCAACAGAGTGGTTCAACCTTCATCCAAGTAGACAAATTTTCAATTAAAAAAGATGGATTCTTAACGAATAATTTAATAGTAGATATTTCAACTAAAATTTTTTCAAAATGAAAAACAGTTGAATTGTACGAAAAAAGACAAATTAAAAAAGAAATAGTTGTATCCTCGACCAAAAAATAATAATTTTCAACCAAAAACATAATTACATAATTCAAAGTTGCTGCAAGAATATAAAAGATTCCTTGTTTCGAGACGAATCGATTGACCTATAATATCAATATATTTTATTAAAGAGTAGGGAAGTTATGGCAATTTATATATTTTGAAAATCGGGGTTTTATAGTAAAACTTTTTTCATCAACATAATTCAAAGTTGATGCAAGAATATAAAAGATTCCTTTGTTCGAGACGAATCGGATGACCTATAATATTAATACATTTGATCAAAGAGTAGGGAAGTTATGGTAATTTATATATTTTGAAAATCGGTTTTTTATAGTAAAACTTTGTTCATTAACATAATTCAAAGTTGATGCAAGAACAGAAAAGATGTGTTTATTTAAGTCGAATCGATTGAACTATAGTATTGATACATTTGATTGAAGAGTGAGAAAGCTATTAGTAATGCATAATATTTGAAAATACGGTTTTTTATAGTGAAACTTTTTTCTTCAACATGATTCAAAGTTGATGCAACAACATAAAAGATTCCTTAGTTCGAGACGAATCGATTGACCTATAATATTAATATATGTTATCAAAGAGTGGGGAAGTTATCGTCATTTATATTATATTTAAAATCGATTTTTATAGTAAAAATTTTTTCATTCTCATAATTTAAAGTTGATGCGAGAATAGAAAATATTTTTGATCATAAATTTTTAAATATAATCATTCTGACAATTCCTGTGAAAAAGTCATAAAACTGGGAAAGGCATAGGGTGCGACAGAACTTTTCCCTTTCCTTTTCCAGCTCGAAAAATTATCATTTGGAATACAAAATTTGATTTGTCTGATTTGTCTTTGTATTTAAAAAATTGTTTGTATTATTTTGTAATTTTATATTTTTGGTAAATTTCTATTTTTAAATTGATCGAAATGAAGACTTTGGTCTGGCTATTGTTGAAAAAATAACTAATGCTTGCTCTATGAGGAAGCAAATATATTTTCTGACAGGAAGCAAAGTGCTCGTGAAATAATTATAAATACAAACAAAGTGGAAACACTCGAGATCGAATTCACAGCTAAGAAAAATGAGAAAAATTTGGTTCAGTTTATATGTAGTGCGTATAGATAAACAATATTCCGTGTTTTGAACCACAAGAGCAAGAATAAATAACTTATTCCGTATGACAAGTTTATTCAAGTTCTATTTATGAAATTTTTCTCGTTTCGTTGAGTTTTGTTTAACTTTGAAAAAATATAAGCTGGGATTTTTTATTGGCCGGGCAATGCAATTATTATTATACCATGAAGCCAAGTCCTTTTATACTACTTGAGATCAAGGTGTTCACTGTTCATATAGGAAGAGTGAGAAAGGGGAGTGTAAGAGGAGGTATAAATTTTAGATCAATCTAGAATTTCCATAAGTAACACGTTCGTTCCGCAACACCGCTCCGACACAGGTCGCTCATCAATCTCTCTAGCAATCACCCCAGGCAAAGAGCTTCTTAAAAACAGAAAACACGAAAATTAAAAATGATGTTTCACTGAAAATCGAAAAACTATGATGATAATGATGATTGATGATGCTAGTGAATAAAATTTTGTCTGGAAATGAAAAATTAAATTTTTTTAAATTCTAAGCTGCAGTGCTTAAAAGTGGTTGAGAAGTACTTTTTCATTCGAGAACGATTTGGTTTGCGAATCGAGAGAGATTTGCCACATGCCTACAGTAGGCATGTGGCAAATTGTTTGGCTGGTGTACGAAGGAAAAGGATCGGAGGTGGAGAGGAATGAGACCAAACGAAACGAGCAGAATCGGTAAGAGTGAAAGAGCACAGAATCGAATGGAATCATGGAAGCAAGGCGGGTTATCTGTGATTCAAAGAGAGCGATCCATCTTGCGACTTGCCAGAATTCAATCGTCGGCATTTGTTTGTGAAATCAGTCCCAGAGGACCTATCCTCCCTCTGTCTTGCTCCTCGTCTTTTCGCGCCCAATAGACTTTTGCCAAATCTCCACAATTCATCAAAAAACCACTCTAAACAATACAAAAAAATCAAGATTAGGTTTATAAATATTTGTATCCTTGTTCTGTATTGTAGGGTAAATACGCCCGCAGTGGGCCACTTAAGATTAGGATCATAGTCAAAGCTGTGTAAAAAGTGACTGTCAAGGTGAACAAAGATGAAATGTTTTTTTTTGCATTCTAATCATTTTACACCTTCTCATTCAACAATTCAAAATTTATTATATGCTGCGGAAATTATCAAATTTATACCTGAAAGTAAAGGTGCAAAATCATCAGAAGCGAGCCAGAAAGTTTTTATTACTAATCACAATTTTCTTTCCGATCGTTCCATATAATATAGAATCAACTTCGGGAGACTGCGAATGAACTTGAGGAACCAGGTTTTAGTTGTTCTCTATATGGAATCAAGTCTATCTTTCTACAACTCGATTTTTTGCCATAACATGTAGAAGCATACCGCTCTGCAGCACGCAATACAATACACTGGAACTTGGATTTAAGCAGTCCGGATGTACGCCGTTCCGAGAATTGATTCCGCGGTGGTTTCATGATGCAGGGAGCGCGGGAGGCGCTGCTCAGTCAAGCGTGACAAACAGCAAGAGGGCCGCACTCTCCTAGCGTTAGTTACATCAGGTTGCGTTATGCATTCAAAACCAACAAAAATGATTCAACTGAACCTGCGACTTTACGTTTGGACGGTCTGGATTTACGATCACAGCCACTGCAAGCCATGTCCGAAACCGTTCTTAATTCCAAGTTCCAGTGTATTAACAAACTCTACACAATAGTCAATATTACAGAGAATTGCATAAAAATGTTATTACTCCTTGGAGGATGGCCTGCGTTTGTTTATTTTCTTACCAAAAGTCAGAATGTTAAGATATATATAAATATAATTTATTCCATACACAGAAAAACTGAAACCTGATTCTTTATACGGCTCACCTCAACTTGATTCCAAATTGTATGGAGCAGATGTTTAGTGTTTATTTTATTCTTTAATATTTTCAGGAATGTATTGAGGAGGAGGCCCAGAAATTGGATAAAAATGATATGCAACGCTTTTATACAGATTTCGGATTTTTTTTATCCGCAAATTTCGCATCAGAATGATACAATTTTCAAGTTCAATTGCCTGTTATCAATTTTCATGAGTAGCAGCTGTTGAGTCATGCAAGTCATGACCGTCTACATGCAGACTGAAATTTGAAAACTGAGCCTTCGAAGAAATTTCCTACATTTTTTTTAACGAAAGATCATTAAGTTTCGACTAATACTTGAACTATGTAAATCTCTTTCGTTGAAAATCCAACTATTTTTGGTTGAAATTTAATTATTGTTGGTTGAAAAGTCTACTGTTATATTTTTGGTTTAGAATTAATCTTGTCTGAGTAAAAATTTTATTATTTGGTAGAAAATTTAATTATTTTGTTCAAAATTCAACAATTTTGTTAGAAAATCATTCCTTTTGGTTGAGAATTTCACTGTTTTGCAGAAAATTCACCTTTTGTTTAAAATTTCTACAATTTGGTTGAAAGTTTTTTTCTCTCTTGACTGAAAACCTTTTCTTAGTTGAAAATTCAAATTTTATGCTGAAAATTGTTTTTTGATGTTCAAAGATTCGTATTCTTTGGTAAAAATTCATCCTTTTTTTATTTAAAATACAAATTTTTGGTTGAGAATAATTCTGTTTTGGTAAAGCGTTCAACTGTTTAGTTAAAAATTTAACTAATAGGTTAAAAGTAAAACTCTTTTGTGAAGAATTAATTGCGTTGTTTCAAAATTGAACTATTTTCTTTCAAACTTTTTCTTTATTGTAAAAAATTCATCTTTTCTGGATCAAAATTGAACTGTTTGGTTAAAAATTAATTTTTCTTAGTTGAAAATTCAACTATTTGCTTGAAAATGCATGTATCTTTTTTTGGTTGAAAACTAATCTTCTTGGTTGAAAATTCACCTTTTGGATAGAAAATTTTGGTTGAAATTTGAACTCTTCTGTAGAAATTCCTTTTCCTGGCTGAAAATTTATCATTTTGGTTGAAAATTCATCTTTTTAGTAGAAAATTAAACTATTTTGTTGAAAATGTATGCCTTGTGTTAAAAAAAATGATCTTTTTTGGTTAAAGTTCAACTACTTGGTTAAAAATTAATCTTTTTTGGTACAAGATAATCATCTTGGTTGAAAATTCATCTTTTTGATTGAAAATTAAAGTCCTTGGTTTAAAGTTGAACTTTTTTGTTAAAAATTAATTTTTTTGGTTGGCCATTCCTCATTTTATTTTTTTCACCTCACGCTAGTCAACAGAAGCAACATCAAATAAAATTCATCATTTTAGTTGAAAATTCAACTATTTCGCTGGAAATTCATATTTTTTGTAGAAAATTAATCATCTTGGTTGAAAACTAATCTTTTTTGGTCAAGAATTTCAAAAATTTTGTTAAAATTTCCTTCTTGACTAAAAAGTCTTCCCTCTTTAAAAATGTAACTCTCTGGTTGAAAATTCTTCTTCTTTGATTGAAGATTCATTATTTCAGTTAAAAATTCGTCTCTTTTGTTGAAAACTTAACTATTGTTTTTTTTTAGTTGAAAATTTATCTTTTTTGGCTGAAAATTCTACTATTTCGTTACAAATTAAATTTCATCGGTCGAGGATTCAACTATTTTGTTGAAATTTTGTACAAAATTCAAGTATTTTGTTTAAAAAAATATTACTTTTTTGGTTAAAAATTTAACTATGTGGTTGAAAATTTGTCTTTTTCAATTAAAAACTTCACTATTTCGTTGAAAAGTCGTATATTTTTTTATTCATACATTACATGTATATTTCATTTTTTAATATATTTAGAATTTTTTTTTTAGTTAGAAATCATTTTTTCAACTGAAAATTTAACTACTCCATTTTTTATTGAAAATATATCCTTTTTAGTTGAAAGTTAATGTATTTTGTTGAAAATCCGTTATTTTTTATAAAGATTTATCATTTTAGTTGAAGATTTAACTATTTTTCTGAAAATTCATGTGTTTTGGTAGAATAATAGAATATTAATCTTCTTGGTTGAAAATTCGTCTTTTTGGGTTGAAATTTTATTTCCTCCTTGACTGAAAAGTCTTTCTTTGGTGAAAATTCAACTTTGGCTTAAAATTCGTCGTTTTTGTTGAAAACTAATTTTCTAATTGAAAATTTAACTATTCCACTCTTGGTTGAAACTTCATCTTTTTTGGTTGAAAATAAAACTATTTGTTTCAAAACATACTTTTTCTAGTTGAAAGTTCAACTTCCCAGGAAGTTGTAAATCTTTTGTAATTGGGATTCGGAACTAGATGAATCTAAAGAAACACTTTTATAATGAAAGAAATGAATTTCTAGATCCATAGAGATTTATAGCCCTACATAGGAAAATTGTAGTTTTTTTCTACCCGTAAATTCAAAAGTTTCTAAAACATTTATTGTTTTAGAAATATTAGGTCAATCATGTCTAGCCTAGGACTTGTGTAGAAATTAATTTTTGATGAATAAAGTGGATTATTTTGATCTGGATTTGACATATCGGGATTTACTGTGTTGGTGTCACCTTATTCGGCAACAATATAACTGAAATTGAAGAGAAAATTTCAATTAAATATCAATATATTTTTAACTAGGATTAATTCGTTTAATTATATCAAATTTGAATCTTTTTGAAAGAAGAGATGACGTCACTGAGGTGGGTTGATCATAAAAGATGCAAAAATAGGGAGAGAGGCATAATCGAAGCCAAGCAGGGCTAATAAGGCCATATATATTTATTCAAGGGGGAATGGAGGATTTTATGGAGAATCAAGGGGGGTGAAAAAAGCGGGGGTGAGTCTGGTTTAGCTTAGCATTTGGGAAAATGTGACTGCGACGTCGTAGGGATGGATTTGTGTTAGAGTTAGATCCGTGAGAGACCCCATAAAGTGACCCCAGGCCAGCTTCGCCATCCCCATCTATAGGAGTATCGCACGAGTCCCTTTCGACCCGTCGAAGAAAATTATTGCTCTCCTTATATATTCGTCGATCCGATCGGGGGCTGAGCGAATAATTCGGTACTCTGGATTCGAGTGAGATCGAAATGGGCAAAAAGAGAAAAAAAAGAACGTTCTGCACGGGGTGACTCTTTCCAGCCAGGAACCACCGACGCGGAACGTTCACAAGGGATTTGGGTGAAAGCTTTTTTTTTAACTTTGGTTTTAATATATTTTTTTAAACTACATGATAAAGATTAAATAATTTTTCCGAATTTTCCAAGTCCCGAATGTAGAAAAAAAACGAAAAAATAATTACCGATACAAAAATACCCTGAAAAATGAGAATTTACGAAATTTTAAAAATGATTATCAAAGTAGTTAAATCTTCAACAAATTAATTAAATATTCAACAAAATAGTTGAAAGTTTTTCGAAATAGCTGGATATTCAACCTACAAAGATGAATTTTTAACCAAGAGAATTATTATCTGCCAAGAAGATTAATTTTTTACCAAAAAGATTAACTTTTCATCAAAAGACGAATTTTCAACCAAATAGTTGAATTTTGAACGGAAAATGATAAATTTTCAACAAAAAATGGAACAGTTAAATTTCCAGTCAAAAAAACAAATTATCCACAAGTTGAGTTCAACTAAAAAAGACGACCTTTTAACAAAATAGTTGAATCCTCAAAAAAAATTATAAATTATTATCAACAAAATGTATTATAATAAATTATAATAAAATTTCAAAAAAATAGTTGAATTTTTCACTAAAAAATTTAATTTTTTACCATAGTAGTTTAATTTTCAACCAAAAATATGAATTTTTAACGAAAAAATTAATTATCAACCAAAATTATGAATTATTATTAACGAACAAGAACAAGAACTTAGATTTACAAATAAATAGTTGAATTTTTAACTGAAAAATTTAATTTTCTGCCAAAGTAAATAAATTTTTAACTAAAAATATGAATTTTTAATTTAAAATATGAATTTTCAAATAAAAAATTAATTTTCAACCAAAATTATGTTTCATCAACAAACAAGAATAATTCGCTACCGATATAGACGAATTATGAACAAAATACATAGATTTTTTTATCAAATAGTTCAATTTTAAACTTATAGATGGAAAATTTTCGACCAAAAATGGAATATCTACATTTTCAGATAAAAAATTAATTTTTAACCAAAAAAAAAACGTGTTTTCAAAAGAGTAAATTTCAGATTTTCCATCAAAAATATGAAATTTCGACAAAAAAGTTAATTTTCAATGAAAATTATGAATAATCAACAAATAAGAATAGTTTGCTGCCCAAATAGACGAATTGTCAACAAAATACATGGATTTTTTAATCAAATAGTTGAATTTTCAATTTATAAAGGGAAAATTTTCAACCAAAAATGTGAAAAAATTTATTTTTAACCAAAAAACTAATTTCCAACGGAATAGTTAAATTTAAAAATAAATAGTCTAATTTTTAACAAAAATTTCAATTATCTACCAAAGTAGTTGAAAATATTATTTTTTAACAAAAAAGTTAATTTTCAACCAAATTGTTCAATTTTCTACTTAATTCTTGAATTTTTAAGCCAAAAAACGAATTTTCTACAAAAAAACTAAATTTTCAACAAAAAAGTTAATTTACGACCAAATAGTGGAATTTTTAACAGAAATGATGAATCTACAGCAACAAAAAATGAAGTTTTTATAATGTAACGCAACTTTAAACCAAGTAGATGATTTTTTAACAAAAAAATGAATTCTCAACGAAACATCTAATAGTAAGTACATCAAAAAAATCCATTTGAAATCAAAAACAGTAGAATTCAATCAAGAAAGGCGAATTTTCAACAACATAGTTGAAATCTCAACCAAAACAGATTAATTTTCAACCGGAAAGTAGTTGCATTTTTGACTAAAGAGGATGAATTTTCAGTCATGAAGTAATTTTTTACGAAAAAAGATACATTTTCAACCAAAAATGGCAAAGCTACATTTTCGGAAAAAATACATTTTTAAGAAAAAGAAACGAATTTCCAACAAAATAGTTAAATTTTCAAATAAATACTTTAAGTTTTAACTAAAAATTGATGAATTAAACAAAAAAAGGCAAATTTTCAACAACATAGTTGAATTCTCAACCAAAACAGATTAATTTTCAACCGGAAAGTAGTTGCATTTTTGACTAAAGAGAATGAATTTTTAGTCATGAAGTAATTTTTTACGAAAAAAGATACATTTATAACCAAAAATGGCAAAGCTACATTTTCGGAAAAATACATTTTTAAGCAAAAGAAACGAATTTCTAAGAAAATAGTTAAATTTTCAAATAAATACTTTAATTTTTAACTAAAAATTGATGAATTAAACCAAAAAAGGCAAATTTTCAACAAAATAGTTGAATTCTCAATCAAAACAGATTAATTTTCTACCAAGCAGTTACATTTTTGACCAACAAGGATTAATTTCGAGCCAAAAAGTAGTTTTCTACGAAAAAAAGATGAATTTTCTACTAAAATTATAAATTTAAAAAAAAATGTTTACGTGTCGTCTTATTTCTTTGAAAAAAACAACATATTTGAGTAATAAATGATTCTGTGACTTTAGCATGGACTGCCCGATTTGAAATGAATTCGGCCGATAGTTTTTTTTTCGGTTACATTGGGTATTTATACTAGTGTACTATGAGAATTTTTTTTGTTGTCAATTTTAAAATTCGGCGATTCAATATTTTTGAGCATTTAAAAACAAAATAGCGGCTGTTTTTCGGAACAATTTCAAAATAAATTTTCTCAAAAACCCCCAGTGATTTGAATTTTTTTTTCAATTTTGCACTAATATGGTGAATATATCCCATAAGATTTTATGTTGTGCTCGCATCTTGGAGAGGAGAAGAGTTTTTTTTCCTTTGAAAAATGAAAATTCACAACTTTGACAAGAACAAGACGGGATATGAAAAAAGTTGATTTGACAAAGTTATTCTTTGTATAAAGTTATACAAAAAAGTCATAAATATTTGAAGAAATTATTCAATATTTGAAGTTTTTTAATTAACGATTTAAAAAAATAAAATACAAATAAAATTAAATTGAAGAAAAAAGTGGTAAAGCCCTTTTTTTGTAGAACTTTTGGAAGAAACAACTTTCTTTCATAAAATGTTTTCATACCTCATCTTCTTTAATTACAAAAAATGTGAATTTTAATTTTTCAAACAAAAAAAAGTCTTCCTTCTCTCCAAGATGCAGGCACAAGATAAACTCGTATGTATATTCACCATATCAGTAAAAAAATCAGTGAAAAAACTAAAAGAGAAAAAAAAGTTGCGATTTCTGAGTAAATTGGGTTTGAAATTTTTCAGAAAACCTGCTGTCATTTCGTCAATTTTAGCAGCATTCGAATGTTTCTGGTGAATTTAAAAAGAGTTGGAAACATATATCAGTATAAAAAACACCAAATATCTTTATTGGCTTAGATACTAAAACACTTCAAATATATTTTTTTCCGATAAATTCTTGATAAACGGCGTCACCAGTCTTAAAAGTTCAAATACTTCTAACTTTGTTAAAAAAAATTTGCAGCAAATCGGTGAAATACGTGTCGTCTAAAATCCTTCGAAAAACAACATATTTCTTGCGGAGACGATTCTATGACTTGATCCTGCACAGCCTGCTCGACTGGAAATTAATATGGCCTATTACAATTTTTTTATTCTGAATACATTATAAAAACAAGCTCAATTCCTGTTTATGTGACCAGAATCTGAAAATACTTTTGATTCTGACTGTATTGAGAATTGTTATCTATAAAAAGTAAATATTATTAATAAAATTATTTGGATTTTAAATTTCGTTCCAATCTCGAGCTTTGCTTGATGATTTAAAAAAACCTGATTGATTATTATTTTTATCTCTTTCATTGTTGATTAGATTGTGACTATTTATTTACCAATTTCACCTGTGGTGATAATTTCATTCACTATTTAAACTATATTCTGAAAATTATAAATAAATCTCGTACAAAATAAAAAAACAGTATTATAATAAATGAAATAATAATTTTTACTTAGTAGGTTTTCCAACCGAGCAAGTCACGCCTACCCCGAAAGGGTATACTTAATAGCTTAATGGTATACTAATAATAATAATAAAAAGGTAAAATTGAGTAGTATTATCACATAGATAATAATGAGTAATTTGTAACGAAAATAATAAATCAAAACAAATTTTTTTTATTAATCTATTTAAAAATTGTATATTGTACGCGGGAATTTCTTGACAACTACTAAAAAAATACAAAAATTGTACAAATTCCCCTCCCCGTTGGTGCTTACGATACTTTTTATAGCAAATCATGATTTCAGACGTTTTCTATAACTTATGGTAAATTATGGTAACTTATTCCTTCCAGGTGGTTTAATCTATCAATACGATCAACTGATTGTTTGATCATTTTCATTATTTACCTCTGATGACACTTTTTACGCCCTAGGGCGTGAAAAGCACTCTTCGCTCCCTAGAGACTAAAAAGTAGAACTTCAGGCTCGCTTCATAGGCATTGAAAAGGGCAGAAATCATGCATGGGTTATGAGCATTATTTTGAATTCTCCATCAGTCTTCAGCGACAATAGTACTTTGTGATACAAGTACGAAAAGGGGAACTTTTTTGCACGTATTACAAAAACAATTATTTTTAAAGTGACAAAAATGAACCAAAGACGTTATACAATTAAAATAACACAACCATTCATGCAATGAATTTTTTTCCTAACTAAGAGCATTTTATTATTATTTCTTAAATATTTTTAGTTTTCAAAGTTCTTTGATACTGTAAAAATCGATATCCTTGAGTAAGTTGAGCTCCAAAGTTTACTACGTGGCATGAAAACAGCAATAAATTCCTGGGGTTCACTTTCACTGCAAACCTCATAAATACCAGTGAGTAAAGTGATAGTGCTGAAATTTAAGAATAATTAATTCAATAATTGAATTGTTAAACTCAAATTTATTTCAAAAATTAAAAATTTATTTAATTTTAAAATAATGTAATATAGGCTCACCTAGAGTCATATTTCCACTTATATATTTTGGTTCTCTTTGGATATCACTTATTGTTGAAATTGGAATCATCCAATTAAATACTGGTCCCCAAAAGTGGGTGCTAAAGTTAAAATTTTTTAAATTAATATCTAGAATATTATTACTCATCAGAATAATGTTATCGTTAATAACTTTAATTCAATGCTGACCTCATGAGATAATCTCTCATCTCTTTATTGGCGAACACTTTTCTCACTTGGCTAGCCATTATCACGTGACCAATTCAATTTTAAATTCTAGAAACTGAAAACACAAAATGTGGTGAAACAATATTAGGTTTAAATATGCAACCTGATGATATATTTTTTAAAAGTACTTTCATAGAAATTTAGAAGCACTGTATACTATTTTAACATAATTCTAGTCTACTGCAAGACTGATAAGAAATTTGACTGCTCAATGCTCATTTATCTCAACTCTGATGAAACATCTCCATGACCTTTCACATAAGATTATTTTTTTGTGCTTTTACGCAAATAATAAAATAATAAAATAATTATTTATAGACAAATCAAACATCTTTTTGTGGATAAATTTATGAAATATTATTTTCTTATTATACTCAGAAAAAAGAATCTTTGATTCAAAGAAAATTTCGCTGTCATTTTTATTATTAACAATTGATGAATTTTTAATTGTAAATCTATAAAATTGAGTAATCTTCATGACCTTTCACGTAGGAGTATTTTTTTATTTCTTCATTTACGCAAATAATGAAATAAACAAACAAATAATTTATACATGAACAAATTAAACACTGTTCTCTAGATAATTTTCAAGATATTATTTTCCTAATACACTCAGGAAAAAGAATCTTTGATTCAAAGAAAATTTCTCCGAATCACAGAAAAATATTAATTGGCTTCCAGTCAAAAATGTTTTATTGATTCAAAGAAATTTCATTCGATTCGAAGAACTCGTTTTTGGTATCAATGAAAATTCTTCTTTAATTTAAAATGATTTTCTTCATTTTGAAGTTAGTTTTGGTTAAATGAAAAAAGTTATCTTAAAGAAACTGTTTTTTTAATTCAAGAAAAATATTTTTCTGAGTATACTTAAAATGTTCAACTGTAGATATGAATTTTCAAAAAATATATTTTTTTAAATCCATTATATTTGTTAAAACTGTAGTATTTGATATAATAAATTACTAACCTCGTTACAGTAAAGTTCCTAAGTGGGTTATTGTTGCTAACTATGACAAATAAATAATTTTATATTTGGTCCATTCCTTACACATCTGCACTCGTCGAGATTTAAAAGCAAACTGAGAATGACTAAAAACCAGATTTTCTAGTCTGTTCAACTTTTAATATCAATTAAATCGACATCTCTTGGTCCAAACACTCGCTGACTAATGCACTGCTCGCAATGCACGCTTATTCAATATCTTATAAAATATCCAAACGTATTTTAAAAATAATTAGAGGTCATTTATCATCTCTATACGTGCTGATGCAAGATATTCTATTGTTTTCATAATTAATCATTATATGTCTTATCCGTTCATTAAAAAATGTATCTAAAATCTTCTGATGAAATGTTGATTGATACAGAAAAAAATAAATATAGAAAATACGGAATCAGGAACATAGTATTTATTAATTATTGCTTTATTTTTTCAATTAGAATAATAGGTTGAAGAAAATAATCATGACTTTTTTTCAGACTATTTTTACGATCTGAGGAGTGGCTACCATGGAGGGGGGATTGAAAAAATAGAAATCACAAAAAATGCTATAGGTGAGATAATTTTTAATTTTCTAAAACTTTTATTATTGGTTAACTTAACTTTAATTGTTAAATTATTTTCAATTTAGAATGCTCTCAAATAATTAGGACTCAATGAAAAATGCTTTCAAATTTCGAGGGATGATTTTTTCGATGTAAGAGTAGGTCAAACGAGCAAAATAGAATAATTGGAGAATAGCGTTCCAAAAGGTAATAAACATCATTTTTTGAGAATAGGATTATTAACTCAAAGAATTATATTCGCTGTTTTGTTTGCTACTGAGCAGCTACAAGTCTATTTCGTTGTCACTTAAAAAACATTCGCTTCAAGCAAAAAAAAATCCATTTTCTAGGAACTTACGCAGGGAATCCCATTTAAGTCGTTCCTAGAATTTCAGCCTCAGCGGTTTCTTGATGAGAGGAGCCGGGGGGCTGAAAGAGAAGGATGTGCTCAGTCAAGCGTGACAAACAGCATGAAAACAGCAAATCTAAAAAAAATTGAAGAATTTTCCATTCTAAAGCTTCAAAATTGAATTAAAACAATTAAATATTACAATTTAATGAATCTTCAATTACAAATCTTGAAATTTTTAAAAATTTTAATTGCAAATCGTTAAAATTAAAGAATTTTTAACTGGAAATCTTAAAAATTGCATTATTCAAAAAAACGTTCAAAATTACATACCTATAAAATATAAATATTGAAAATTGAATAAATGCTTCCTCATAGTGGAAGGTTCGTAATGACCTTAATTTTCAAAACCTTTTTTGACATATTAGAATATAATTTGACCCCAGGAGCTCGAAGATACAATTTTCAAAAAATGCGTGCCTGTGTGTGTATGCATAGGTGTATCTTTTTTCTTTCCACCATATCTCGAAAAATACCAGAGCTTTCTGATATCCAGGTCTGATAAGATTTTGAACTAGATCGGCCATTTAGAAGTAGTCTTTTTTCAGTTTAGAGATTTCAAACAAAAAAATTTCCCTCTTTATATGAGAAAAACTTTTTTGATATTCAAAATACAGCAATACAATATCTAGTAAATTTGTTCACGTCTTTGAGACGTATCGATGACTTATTTTTTGACCTTTTATGACTCACCAGTACCGATTAATGAGGTTTCAAAAAAATGGTTCATTCTGTTTGTATTAGAAAAAATGGTTTGATTTTCAAAATACAACAATAAGATATATAGTCAATTTGTTCGCATCTTCGAGATGCATCGATTAAGCTATTGTTGAACCCTTTATGACCCACCAATACCGATTTATGAAGCTTAAAAAAAATTTGTGTATTCTGTTTATATGAGAAAAACTTTGTTCATATTAGGAATACTACAGAACTGTATCTGACGTGTTTGTTCTCGTCTTTGAGACGCATCGACCGACTTATTTTTGAACCTTTCAGGACTCACTAGTACCGATTAATAAAGTTTCAAAAAAATAGTTTATTCTGTTTATATAAATAAAACTTATTTTAGATTCAGAATAAAACAATAAGATATCTAGTCTATTTGTTCGCATCTTCGAGATGAATCGATTAACCTATTGTTGAACCCTTTATGACCCACCAATACCGATTGATGAAGCTTAAAAAAAAATGGTGTATTCTGTTTACATGAGAAAAACTTTGTTCATATTAGGAATACTACAGTATTGTAACTGAGATGTTTGTTCGCGTCTTCGACACTCGTCGAGTTATCTATTAACGAACCTTCTATGATCTCTTATCATCTAACAATACCGATATATATATTTAAAAAATATATTGTTTATCTTGTTGAAATAAGGAAAACTTTTTTAATATCAGGAATACAAGAATGTTATATATGAGATATATCTGTTCGCGTCTTCGAGACGCATTGATTGCCCAATTGAAGAACCTTTCACGACCTGCCATAACCTACCAATATCGTTTTTAAACTTCTCAACCAAATTATTTACATTGTTTTTGAGAGGATTTTTTCCAATCATTTTTGTTTGAAAATTGGACCATTTGGTTGAAAATCCATCCTTGTAAGTTGAAAATTCAACTATTTTGATAGTCATCTTTTTTGGTCGAAAATTTAACTGTTTTGTTAAAAATGAAATATATTTCGACTTGAAATCTTAGGAATTTGAAGTGTTTAATATTGAATTCAATGTGCTGTTTACATTAATTTTCATTAAAAGAATTGATTTATCTATCATTTCCCTATTTTTGGGATACAACACCTTATTTATTTGATTTGGAGAGAATTTTGGGCTGCGTTACTTTTAGGGGGGTGTAAAAAAATAGTCCGAAGTTAGTAACGTAGTTTATGGACAACCCCTTATGGATGGCCCCTACCATGTTCTAGCAAACTTTTCACGCTTCAGGTGAGTACTCATAATTACGATAATAATAATAATACAAAAATCTTATACTTTCTATTCAAATGAATAAGAATAAAAATTAAAAATTAACCAAAACTAGACATTAGTATTGAATAAGTGTTCCTGCTTTTACGTATATAACGATAATTATAATTGAGAAAAAACATATTATTATCGATTTTATAAATAATTTTTATGAAGAATGCTCAATTTTAAGGTCAAGACAATCTATGATTGAATTAAAAAAATCTGCCCGCTTCGCGGGCACATTCTCATCGCACGCTTCGCTCGCAAGTTTGAGCGCGCCTAGGGCGCGCAACTGTTGGGTCTCGCGCTTCGCGCTCGATCATATATTTATCTCGCGCTTCACGCTCGATTATGTATTCACCTCGCGCTACGCGCTCGGGCGTATCTACATCGCGCTTTACGCTCGGTTCCTCTAGATTTTTCAACTTCGTGTTCGACTTCGATGCAAAGAAAAAATTTGTTTGCAAATATAATAAAATTATCGAAACCTCTACATATTAAGTGATTGTTAAATTTGTTTTTATTTTAGACTGAAAAGGAACTTTATTTACTCAAGGTTCTATCGACCTTAAGGAACACATTCTCATCCAGACACTCGCGCTTTGCGCTCGATATTTGATTTGAAAATCATTTGAACCTTGCGTTCCACGATCGGTTCTGTGCACCGTATGATAGAAACAAAAAAGTTTGAACGCACTTACGGCGTGCAATTTGGTAAATACACTGAGCGCGCACTTTGTGCTTCGTGTTATATGTTCTTCATATAGAAATTACTAAATTTGTATTTGATTTCAAATGAAAAATAATGATATTGATTGACAAAAATTGATTACAACTTTGTAAATCTTTTTTGAATGCACAATTTTTGTTCATTTATTTGTTTTCGTACCTTGCATTGTTTTTTCAAAAATTTGATTTTTTTTACTGTCAATGTTATTTTCCCGAATAAAACAAAAACTACGGATCCTATCGAAACATGATTCACAACAAATTTGTACCTCTTCCTTGGATGAACAAATTTTGTTCCTGTCATTTTTTTCTTAGCTCGTGTTATTCGTCTAAAAATTTGATTTGTCTATTTTCAATGCTGTTTTTTACGAATAAAACAAAAACTACGCGTCATATCAAAAAGTGAATGATAAGAAATTTGTAGATCTTTTTTGGGTGCACAATTTTGGTGGAATGATCTTTTCTCGTATCTTGCATAGTTTCACAGCAAAATGGAATTTTTGATTTTTCATTATTTTTTTGTGCGATCAAAATTTGAATTTTTTATTTTTCAAAAAATTCAAAAAGTTGTTATGAAAATATTATAGGGTGTTCAAAAAGCAACGTTTTTCTCCTCTTGACTTTTTTTCATATCGTGCGTTTTTCGGCTTAAAATGTACATTTTCGTTTGTTTTTTGGAATTTTGAAAATGCTATAACTCCAGTAATTTTTTTTTTGATCACGAAAAGTCATTAGAATATTTCGTTCGCCATTTTGCGTACTACTAATAACTGTACATAGAATTTTCAAATCTTCAAAAAAAGTGGTCTCAAAAAATTTCAAAATGTGCTCACTTTTTGAATTTTCATCCAAAATAGCTGGTTAATGAACTCGTTCTTTCTTTTTAGGCCATAAAAAAGTGTGCCAAAGCTCAATCAAATCTGATCATTTTTTCGAAAGTTATCGTGGCTACAGACATACAGACATACAGACAGACAGACAGACATACAGACAGACAGACAGACAGACAGACAGACAGACAGACAGACAGACAGA
>CAKNYM010052180.1:46622-108390 GCA_932195095.1 Andricus curvator | reverse complement strand
AGACAGACAGACAGACAGACAGACAGACAGACAGACAGACAGACAGATAGACAGACAGACAGACAGACAGACATACATACAGACAGACAGACAGACTACAGACAGACACCTTGGTAAAAATCGTTTTTTCTAGCTCAGGGGGTCTCAAAACGTGGAGATTTGATGAAAACCGACTATGTCAAATTTTACATAAAACCAATACCTTCTCATTAGAATGAGAATGTAAAAAATCAATTTAAACAAGAACTTTGCTTAATTTAAACAAAAGATTTATTTAAATTGTCGCGAAAAATTTCTTTGAATCAAACAAACATTTGTTCGACCCTATATCAAAGGAATAATTCGTTTGATTCAAACAAACATTTGTCTGACCCTAAATCAAAGAAATAATTTTTTTTGATTCAAACAAACATTTTTCTCAGTGTAGAGTTCGTAACAGAAAGGGATATGTAAAAATAAATAAATAAAATGAAAAATCGTTAAAATGTTGTTCATGGCCAATTTGGAACGTCACCCTTCAATTCCTCTTGAGTAAAATCGCCCCTTCTTTGATTATATACCTAATATAAAAAAATGTTCAATTAATTATTTCGCTAAAGTAGTTCCTGTCAGCATGCAGGCGCCTCATCCATTATGTCGCTCTGACAGATTTGCATAAGCGTTTACACGTACAATTTATTCAGCGACCCTTCCATTTTTTGATCCCCACCCTTGTCGAAATTCCACCACCCTAACGGCGCCGCGCTGCTCATAATAAATGCACAGGTTATTATTTCTCGCGTATAATATTGATGGCGCTATGAATGTTGCATGGGGGAGCGGGTACGTGGCTTCAGAGTCGCGGGGGTGGAAACCGACAAAGTGGTGGGGTGAGTCTCGAAGAAGGGAGCATGCGCCGAAAACGGGGTGGTATTATTGATCTAGAAGGGTGGTCCCTGACCCCTCTGGATCCATGGTCGTGTTGCCCTGACTTGGAGCCCTTTACGTGGTCCAGAACTTGTCCTAGGCAAATTTTATTATGGCGTTGCACATAGGGGTGCATTTTACCCCTAAACATTTTTCCAGTTTTGAAGGATTCTGTTTTTTTTTTTTTTCTATCACATATTTAACTTTTATTTTATATACTAGGAATAACAGCGCGCTGCACGCACTTATTCCGCGTTTCCTGTTTTAATTGCCTGATTATCAAAATAAAATATATGTTTCAATTTGAAGTTTTATAAAATATAATTATAAGCATAAATTTAAATAAGTATCAAAATAGCTACCGCGGCTTTCATATAATTTGATTTAATTTTAATCGGCTTTCAGTAATCTGTAACTTTTATTTAAATATAAGATTTTATTCTAGGATTCTGATCTATTTTGAAGATATTTACATTTAAATATTCGCCAACTTGTTTAGTTTTGAATAAATAATCCTATTTTGAAGATTTGAAATTAAAGATTCTTCAATTTTTAATGTTTATAATTAAAAATGATATAATTTTGACTGTTTTTTGGATTAGTTCAATTTTGAAGATTTATAATTAAAAACTATTCAATTTTAAAAATGCGTAAATGAAAATTCTTAAATTTTGATGATTTTTAAGATCAACAGTAAAGTTTTCAATTCTAATTCTCCCAAATTTAAGAAATTTTCAATCTCTATAATCAAAATTACATCTTTTTTAATTGTGAAACTTTCAACTTCCATATTTTTTATTGTAAATTTAAAAAACTAAAAGCTCTACAATTTTAAAGATTTACGATTTAAAGTTCTATAATTTTGAAGAGTTGAAATTGAAAACTCTTCAATTTTGAAGATCTATAAATAAAAATTCTTAATGTTTGATGATTTTGAAGGTCCAAAGTGAAGTTTTCAATTCTAAATATTCCAAATTGAAGAAATTTTAAATGTCAATCATGAAAAAAACATCTTTTTTAATCGTAAAACTTGTATAATTTTTCATTGTGAATTTTCAAAATTAAAACCTCTCCAATTGTAAAAATTTACTATTCAAAGTTTTACAGTTTTAAAGAGTTAAAATTGAAACTGCTTGAATTTTGAAAATATAGAATTGCAAATCATTCAGTTTTCAAGGTTTATTTTTTAAAGGTATGCAATTTAAAACATTATTTTGATAGCTCAATTTTGAAGATTAGCAACTGAAAATTATTCAATTTTAACGAGTGACAATTCTAAATTATTCAATTTTAACAATTTATAATTCAAAATTCCTCAATTCTAACGTTTTAAAATGGTGAAATTTACCATTTAAAGACGCGTAAATACAAATTCTCAAATTTTGATGATTAGGAAAATCAAAAATGCTCTGAAATCCCTTATATTCTCTGAAATCCTTAAATTCCTAGAATATCCTAAATCCCTGAAAATCTGAGCATTACTTGACTTCTCTGAAATCGTTGAATAATCTGAATTTCTGAAATTATTCGAATTCTCTGGATTCCATGAATTCCATGAATTCTTCGAATTCTCTAAATTCCATGAATTCTTTGAATATTCTGAATTCCCTAAAATCCTTGAATTCCGAATATTCTGAATTTCTTGACTATACGCAATTACCTGAATTGCTAGAATATTCTGAATTCCCTGAAATCCTTGATTTCTCTGAATATCCTAAAACTTTAAATATTCTGAATTTCCTAAATTCTTTGAATTCTCTAAATTTATGAAAATCTCTGATTCCTGAAATTATCTGAAATCTTCGATTTCTCTCAATTTCCTTAAATTTAAATTATTTAATAAATAAATTCTTAATTTCCTTAAATATTTTGAGATTCTTGAATTCGTTGAATGTACTGAATTTCTGAAATATTTCGAATTCCCAGAATTTATTGTATGTATACCATTAAGCCATTTCCCTTTCAGGGTCGGCGTGACACTACCCGATTCGGGTACTGTTTCTAGGTGGATAGTTTTCTTGTAGTTATAAATAACTACAAGTGTGGGCTCACCACACCCACGATGTGCCAACAGCATTCAGTATTCTTGAATGGTCACCCATCCAAGTACTAACCGCGTCCAACGCTGCTTAACTTCAGTGATCTGACGAGAACTGGGTTTTTCAGCGTGGAATGGCCGTTGGCTAGAATTAAATTTAGAATTTATTGAATTTCCTGAATTTCTTGAATTCTCTGAATTCTTTGAATTGCTTAAATATTTGGAAACCCTGAAATTCTCTGAATTCCTCGCGAATATCCCGAAAAATTTGATTTCTCTGAATTCCCGAAATTCTTTGAATATTCTGAAATCTGTGAATTCCTTGAATATTATAAGTTCCCTGAAATTCTCTGAATTCTGTGAATTTCCTGAATTAAGAACATTTGAATTATTTAGAAAATCCTCAAATTCTCTCAATTTTCTGAATTCCTTGAATATTCTGAATTAATTTAAATCGTTGAATTTGTTCTATTCATATGAATTTTTCTGTAATCCCTAAATATTCTAAATTTTCAACATTCCCTGGATTCTTTGTATTATTTTGATGTCCTTGGAATGCAGGGATTTCTAAGAATTTAGGTAATTCCACGAATTCGAGGAATTCAGATGAATAAGAGAATTCCACGAATTCAGGGAATTCCAAAGAGTTCAAAATAATGCATGTTTGGTGAATTTAGATGAATTCAAGGAATCTGACTAGGTCATTTATTATGTATCAAATAAATTTGCTTCCTCATAGAGGTAGGTTTTCCCTAACAAAAGAAAAAAATGTATACTTTCAATATTTTTCAAGCTTATGTTGTCTTTCCGAAAATTTTATTTTCAGAAAATCAGAGGGCCCATGAAAATGTCAATTGATGTGTTCTGTTACAATGAAAAACTTTTTAACCTACGGTAGTTTCATATTTCAAATTAAAACCTCATTGACACAATGTAACTTTTCTTAAAACTTTCTGAGTAGCTATTGATTAGTCAATAATGGTCTTCAAAAGTTCGCCAATAGATCAATTCACGCGTCTCGAAGACGCGAACAAATATATGATATACATTATAGTTGTATTCCCAATACTAAAAAAGTTTTCCTTATGTCAACAAGATAAACTATATTTATAAAACGGTATTGCTAGATCATAAGAGATCATAGAAGGTTCGTCAATAGGTCATTCGATCCGTCTCGAGGACGCCAACAAAAACTCTACATCTAATATTGTCGTCTTTTGAATATCAGCAAAGTTTTTATCATATAAATAGAATAGACCATTTTTTTGAAACTTCATAAATCGGTACTGGTGGGTTATGAAAAGTTCACCAATAGGTCAATCGATGCCTCTCAAGGACGCGAACAAATACTTGACATGTAATATTGTCGTATTTTGAATATCGACAAATTTTTTCTCATATCAACAGAATAAACCATTTTTTTAAACTTCATAAATCGGTACTGGTCGGTCAAGAAAGGTTCACCAATAGGTCAATCGATGAGTTTTAAGAACGCGAACAAAAACTCTACATGTAATATTGTGGTGTTTCGAATATCAAAAAAAAATTTTTCATATAAACAGAATAAACCATTTTTTTGAAACTTCATAAATTGGTACTGATGGGTCATGAAAGTTTCATCAATAAGTCAATCGATGCGTCTCAAGGACGCGAACAAAAACTCCACATGTAATATTGTCGTGTTTTGAATATCAAAAAAGTTTTTATCATATAACCAGAATAAACCATTTTTTGAAATTTCATATATCGGTACTGGTAGATCATAGAAGTTTCAACAATAGGTCGACCGATATGTTCCAGAGACGCGAACGAATAAGCTAGATATCTTGTTGTTGTATTTTGAATATGAAAAAAATTTTTCTTATATAAACCAGGTAAAATTTTTTTTTAAATCTCTAAACACAAGAAAAACTATTTCTGAATGGTCGATCTAGCTAAAAAACCTATCAGACCTGGATATCAATCCAAACTACACTTCATTCAAATTTCATGATAATAGCTCTTTTACTTTTCGAGATATGGTGAACAGAAAAAAGAGACACACATATACACACCCATGCACACACACGGACATTTTTTAAAAACTTTATTTTCGAGCTCCTGGGGTCGAATTTTATCAAAATATGTCAAAAAAGTATATTTGAAAATTTAGGTCATTACAAACCCCCCCCCTATGAGGAAGCAATAATATTAATTAAAGAATCCAATGAAACATTGATAATTTTATAAAATTATTAATTTTTTACTAGATTCTTGAGGAGGTAGAGGAGGTAGAGGAGCTTCAATGTAGATAAAGTGAATGAATGAATAGTACTAACAAGACAATTTGTGCAAAAACTTATTTTGAACAAAAAGGCTCAAACACATTGTGAATTCAAAAATCAGTTATTAAAAAAAAGCATATATTCAAAAAGATCAATTTATGTAAAATAATTGCGTAGAAAGACTTTAACTGATTTTTGGATTCACAATGTGTTTGAGCCTTTTTGTTCAAAAATAACTTTTTGCACAAATTGTTTTGTAAATATTGTGTATCTAATTTTCCTTTTAAAAGTTAACAAACAGAGACATTACGCCATAGGCCTTGAAATCGTTCTCTTGAGTTCGGATCTAATTGCCGTTCTCAGAGCGCAGGTTTCTTGGTCAACTCTCAAATGAATAGGGTAAGTGTGGGTATTACTGCGGAAAAAAAATCAAGACGACTTTTAAAGACAAAAAACAAGTGCTTGAATGAGAAATTCGTTACGCATTAATTCGTGAAGCAATATTTGGTATTTAATTAATAGAATTCAGTCGTTAAATCCTGAAAAGAAATTAGAGTTACGTGAAAAATGCAAATATAAAAGAAATGTTCCATGCAGGCATTACTGCGGGTTTGCCTGAATTACTGCGTGCCAACTCCTGCGGCAACCCAATTACTGCGCTTGTAATACTGCGATTTTATTTTAAGTGAAGTTACAAATAATTTAGGAAATTTAAACCTTGTAATTCATTTAAATTATAAATGATAGGCATGACTTAGATATACTAATAAATTTAAATAAATTCGTAACGGAAAACCCAGCTTTGCAGCAATTACATATCCAGCTGACTAGAACGTTTTCCTCTTCGGTACTTGGTACTGCTGCAGGCCCAGGCTGCTTGTCTGCATATTTATTGCATTTTTTTGCTCTTATAGTTGACTCAGGAACTTTGTATTTGCTAGCCACTTCAGCAACCGATTTTCCTCTCTTAACCCCCTCTGATGCGAGCAACACATCTTCTTCTGAATACTGAAGTCTTACATTCTTCTTTTTCCCAGTTGCTCGCTCTTTTTTTGGCATTGATTCCTTTCTTTCAGGTTTCACCATTTTTGATCACATCAATTCAAAATCATTTAACATAAAAGACACAATGCGACACTGACAGACATTATCACTGGCGACTAAGTAAGGTTAGTCTTGAGGATATGGTATAGCGCCTGGAAAACCGCAGTAATACATGCACCAAGCCAAATCGTGTACCAAATACTGATTTGGTAAAAAATATATAGAAATACGTATTTATTGTCTTCTAGAATGCATTTTGAGAGAAAAATCTATATTTTCTTTATTAACAAAAATATTGCAATAAATATTTAGTTTCCCGAAAAGAAATTAGATTTAGTTTTTCAAAATGTATTCATGACCCGCCTACAAAGCGAAGCAGTAAAACTATCAGTATCGAAAGCATGCGAGATTTGAATTGCAATAAATTAGTTATAAGCATAGTAACTGGAGCTGATTCATTGATGATAATTAAAAATATATCACATAATAATTGGCTGAATTGTTTCAAAGCATTATATATATATTCAAATCATTCTAAATCATTATTTATCTTTGAAACCGCAGTAAATAGAGCATCCGCAGTAATACCCACACTTACCCTAGTAGATTATTATAATCAATTTTTTTCCAATTTCGTTCGTCTTTTTAATTTTTTTTTTGTGTTTTTTTTTGGGAACCAGGAGTTTTACGGGCCTGTAGAAGGATCCCTGAATATGCATTCCCGCCTTTGCGATCGTTCCCTTCCGAAAGCAAATCCTTAGCCCCCAAACCTCCCTAGTCACCCAGGCCACCATTCCAGGCACTCAAGGGTATTGCCGCTATTTTGAGCCGAGAATACGATTCAGCCGGTATACAGGGCAGGGGTCTTGCGATTTCCCGGGAAATGTCGTTTACATTCGCGTTCCGTTTGACGTGCCAGCGTTTATATATCAGACCGGCCGCAGCTTTTTATCGAGTGCGACTAACGGCTTTGGAAACGGTCATTACTTCCTCCTCTCGGAGATTATTTCTTATGAATGGCGTAGAAAAGAAAATTCTTACATGCAGTAACAAGCTTCACTTTTTACATCATTTAACATTTAATCTTACATACTTTTTCTCCTGTTTATGCACTGTTTGATGCTTGATTAAAAATTAGCTATACACTCCAGGCATCTGGTACTTTTACAACGTATTAAGTAGGTAATGCGCGTTTTCTTTTTTTTTCTTTTCCGTTTTCTTCTTTTTATTTTTCTTGATAAAACGGTTTATTAAGGGATCCTAATGAAAGTTTCAAGTTTTCTAGAAATGACTACCATGCCTACCAGAAATATTTTTGAAAAAAATTCCAAAAATCGTGTTTGCATAGACTGACCTGCCTCATTGCATTTTAGATCAAAATATTTAACAGCAAAATTAAACTCTAGAGGAAATTCCTAGAAAGTTAAAAAAAAATCTCCTTTCTCCAACACAGAAAAAACAGAAGATAAACTATACATCGATTTCCGACGAAAGATTCTTTGCAACAAAAATTAGCTTCATAGGATAAACTTTACACAAATACCGGTTAAACTTTCTTCTGTTTTTCCATGACAAATACATGTATTTTGAAAGACGCGAAGTTGGCTGAACAAAACTTTATCGCTCTAAAAAATTTCCTGCAACAAATTTTATTCTTAGATTTTTCTGTGAATAGTTGACAAGTTATGATTTTTCAAAGAACCCGAATTCAAGAAAAAAAGATGCGAAAAACCCCAATTCTGAAGTTTGTATCTGTACTTTGTAACCTGTTAATTTAACGAAAAAATGTTCTAGAATTTAAATAAAGTAGACGTAATTTCGAGTAATTCTACAAAAATGCAATGAGCTAGCCCCACTAGGTCATAAGTTATGGGCCCCCAAAGTCGACCACTTTTGACCTGTTTTCGAGGGCAAATTACTCGTGTTCAGTTTTTTCAAAATACTTCGCTTTTGGGTGAAGCTACGTAAGGGGTGCCAGAGAAAAAGTTGTTGGGCAGAAAATTATGCGTAAATCTAAAGAAAACATAATCTACTCTCCATAGATCGAGAGTTATGATTCTTCAAAGAAACACAATTTTTTTTTTGCTATTTCGAGCTATTTGTAGCCAAAAAAGTTGTTTCAAAACAACTTGTTTCGGTCGTATCCTACAGAAAAACGATAAATTATATGTAGAAAGCTAGGTTTTACGCGAAATAAAAAAAAAGGTTTTAGCTCTTATAGGACGCAAATTATGACCATGAAACTTTGACCCTTTCTATGCGACCGTTTTTGAACATTTTGGTGGCATATATGCATTTGTAGTTCATTACAAGTACACTTTTTTCTCCTTTTTTGTTAAAAAGCAATAAATTGTTCAACCATTGTTTAAATAATACGCTTCACACTATCAATTGTGAGCATATTTTATTTATTTACTTTGTGAAAATTACTTCCAGAATATCTGTTGTCGAAAGTGAATGAAGAATAAAATATATAAATTAACTGTTTTTACACTGTTCACTTGTTATTCATCAAAAATGTTATTGAAGGGATTAGTTTTATAACGTTGTATTATTTTATGTTGAGAATGCAAAAAATATATAAACCAATCACCGCAGAGAAAACAATTATTGTTAATTGTTGATAATAAAAGAATATGTAAAAAAATTAATTACGTAATTATGAAAGTGATGAAAAAACTAATTAAATAATTGACTAATTGGTTAACTGATAAATTACTTAGTATCAGGAGATAGTCTACTTCGTAGAAACTTTAAAATTGTTTTGTAAAATGAACTCTTTTCCGCATCAAATAATACGTTATAAAACTAATCCCTTCAATAACATTTTTTATAAATAATAAATAAACAATGTAAAACCAGGTAATTTATATATTTTTCTTCATACACTTTCGACAACATATTCTGGAAGTAATTTTCACAATGTAAATATATAAAATATGCACACAATTGATAGTGTGAAGTTTATTATTTAAACAATGGTTGAAAAATGTATTGTTTTGTAACAAAAAAGGTATAAAAGTGTACTTATAATCAACTACAAATGCATATACCCAGGCGGAAATATTATATATAGTTTATATATAGTGTGAAGTATTATATATAATATTCATTTGTTATATATAAAAAATGTATAAAACAAATGAATATTATATATAATACTTCACACTATATATAAACTATATATAATATTTCCGCCTGGGTATGCCACCAAAATGCTCAAATACGGTCGTAGTACATTTTCCAGTATACAGAGCCTTCTGAATGGAAAGGGTCAAGGTTTCATGGTCATAAATCCTGACCTACATATAAGAGCTAAAACATTTTATTTTATTTTACTTTACGCAAAATTTAGTTCTCTATCATTTATCCTGTTAACGTTTTTCTGTAGGATACGTACAAAACGAGCTGTTTTGAAAAAACTTTTTTTGGCTACAAATAGCTCAAAATAGCAAAAAGGTTTTGTAACACGTGACATTACTGATCACAAAATTAAATTTAAATCCATGGAGATAGATTAAAGACCAATATTATTGAGACAAAGAAATTTAAAAGTTGCATTATCAACAAAATTGTTGAATTTTCAAGTAAAGAAGACAAATTTTCGGAAAACATTTAAATTTTCAACGTGAAAAGTGGATTTTTTTGTAATGAAGTTGATTTCCAGTTAAGAGAGATGAATTTTGAATCCGAAAGGATGAATTTTGAATAGAATAGTTGAATTTGCGACCAAAACATTTGACTCGAACAAAATAATTGAATTTTCTACGAAAAGATAAATTATCAAGAAAATACATGAATTTTTAAACAAATAGGTGAATTTTCAAACAAATAATTAAATTTTCAACTTATAGAGGAAAAAATTTGGAACCAAAACTGGAATAGCTACATTTTCAGTCAAAAAAATCAATTTTTAACAAAGAAAACGAAGTTCCAACAAAGTAGTTAACTTTTTAAATAAATAGTTTAATTTTTTAATAAAAATGTTGATTTTCTATTAAAGTATTTGTATTATATTAACATTTTTGAAAAACAGTTGAATTTTCAACTGGAAAAGTTGAATTTTCGAGATTCGTTGATTCACCGCCAGATAGTTGGTGGTATGAATGTTCGATAAAACAAAATTAATTTTGTACAAAGTGGTTCCACTTTGAGCCAAGCAGTTAATTTTTTAACAGAAAGAAAAGTTGATTCGCAAAGAAACATGTCATAGTTAATATATTTTAAGGTAACCTGAAATTGTTTGAAAATTAAAAATTTCCTTTAAAATTGAATGATTTTTAAATTAAAATGTCCATTTCCAAGGAAAAACTTCAACACAATTCGTAATTTCTCAAGCTTGTGAGTTTGATTATTTCAAACGAAAATAATTATTGGATTATTAACAAATTCTTTTTATGTAAAAATACTAATTTCAGGTGAAAGACACCAACAGAACCTTAAGTTGCTGAAAATTGAAAATATTCAGGAAGGTAACATAACAGAAAATGTTACAGAATTGTAAAAATTGTTCAGAATCTTACGAGTTTTGTTTAAAATAACTATTTCTTGTGCACACCGTTAATATAACCTGAAACTATTAAAAAATTGAATATATTCTTTGAATTATAATGATGTTTCTTTAAAAACCTTTTTTTTTGTGTAAAACGCTAATGTAACATAAACCAAAAACGTAAATCAATGTAAAATTTTTCATCTTTCAGATCTAATAAGAGTGTCGAAAGGCTCAAATTTTTCTCAATTTGCATTAGGTTTTCTATAGTTTTTCTTATCAAAAGGGATTATTTTTAGATTTAATTCTCAAAATTTCAAATTTAAGATATGAAACAACTTCAAGTAATAAAAAGCCAATTAGGTTTTTAACAAAAATGATCGCGGTATTTTCTAAGCTTATAGTTACATCAATTTTTTTATATAGAATTTTATTTTATATTATTCTTATTTAATATCATATTTTGTTAATCTAAATACTTTTTAGAAGACGATTAATTAATTCATGTTTAATTCCATATGAAATCTTTCAGATGTCTTCAATTTAAGGTCAATATAAGCTTTCTGGCAATGAATTCTTAAAATGGAAAAATAGATAAACACTCAAAAACATGTTGTTTTGAATCGAACAAATTCTATCTTTAATATTGGGTCAACAAAATTCTTTTAATCAAAAACACATTTTTCTGAGAGAATTGAAAGCAAGACCCTTTTCAATCTGAGAATAAAGAATTTATTTTTTACTTTAAATGTAAAAAAAAACATGTCCTTTGATGTTTTACGTAAAGGCGATTGGACCCTTTTCTCGTAGAATCATCTGAATGCATCCAACGTATTTACCAATCCCCTTTTCTGCGACACATTGAAACCGACTGCCACTATCATCTATTGACACAAACCCAAAGCTTACATACGAAAGGTCCTGAAGGGAATAAAAAATTCGAACGTTTTTCAAAACTTTTTTCCTTTCGTAATGTCCCTTGCTAGGACGATTTCACTTTTTTCAATGTGTCCCTTCAACCCCCTTGAATTATCTTCCACACTTTTTTCTTTTTTTCTGCATATTGACTTGAGTATACTAAAGTAAACTAACACTTAATAATTTTTTTAAATGTTTGTACAAGGGTTCTTTTAACAGAAGATATTTTCCAATGATCAAAATAGCCTACTTGGATTCATGATTTTTAATTGCCCCGATACCCTCAATTAAACTCTGAAAGATTAGCAATACACTCAACTCCCGATATAAGAAACCCTGGTTTACGATATTCCTAGAAATGTCCTCGGCAGTTTCGTGACGAGGAGAGCCGCGCGACCTAGAGAGGGCGTTGCTCAGTCAAGCGTGACAAACAGCATGAGGGTCGCACTCTCAGCTTATTGTTTGTATGAAGTTGCGTCATGCTTCCAAATCCAACAGAAATGGTATCTGCGACCCTGTCTTTTTATCTTTGGATTCCCCTGATTTAGGGTCAAGGCCGATACAGGCTATGCCCGAAACCGTTCTTATATCGAAAGTTGAGTGTACTTGAAAATCCTCTTAAGGGCCGTGCATTAATTAGGTAAAGTTTTTTTTCTGAAATTTTGAACCACTTTTCCCCCTTTGTTAGGGTCTGTAAGTTTTGAATCTCCTCCCCCGTCCAATTATCTTACGTAATTTTGTTCGACTAAATTTTGTTCGTCCATTAATTTAGGTGTCATCCATAAATAATGCAAGATGATTGGAGGAAAGGGGTTTTGGTAAAATTTTACTGTTTTTCATGAATTAACAAAATAGTTCAACTTTTAACCAAGTAGTTAAATTTTCAACCAAAAACGATGAATCGTCAACAAAAAATGTAATAGTTGATATTTTTACCGAGAAAATATTTAAATTTTGAATCAAAAACAGTCAAAATAAACCAAAAAAGTGAAATTTTCAAAAAATTAATTAAATCCGTAACAAAGACAGAATCGTTTTCAACCACATAGTTGCCGTTCTAACACAATAAGACGAAATTTATACTAATAAAGTTTAATTTTCAAATAGAAAAGACGAATTTTCAAGCCAAAAATAGATTTTTCAGTGAATTAAGAAAAAATTTTTTTACACAAAATATTTAATTTTCAACCAAAACGATGAACTTTTAACAAAGAATAATAATTTTCTATAAAAAAAGACAAATTCTCAACAAACTATAAAAATTTTCAACCAAATAGTTAGATTTTCAACAATGTTTCACCAAAATAAACGAATTTTGACATTTCACTCAAATCCTTAACTGAAACCAATTAATTTTTAACCAAACTGTTGCATTATAAACCAAAAAAAATTAATTTTTCTGAAATGTGGAATTTGAAACACACTTCATTCATATTGAATAAAAGAATGACATTTTTAGCCGCAAGAGGATTAATTTTGTACAAAAAATGACGAATTTTTATCAAAATACTAGAATTTCCTAACAAATAGTTTACTTTTTAACAATGGGAAGTAATTTTTTGCCAAATAAGACGAATTTTCAACAAAACACATGAATTTTCAACCCAATCGTTGAATTTTTAACTGAAAAAGAAAAATTTTAAATATAAATTATATCCTTACATATATTTTTAGTTGGAAGAATTTATTTTCAAATCAAAAAGAACTTTTGACCGAAGAAATGAATTTTTAACTAAAATTATGAATCTTCAGCTATAAAAATAAATTTTTGACAAAGTAGTTCAACTTTCGACCAAATAGTTGAATTTTCTACCAAATTTTTTAATTTTCTACAAAACTGTTGAATTTTCAACCAAAGAGGATGCTTTTTTTACAAAATTGTGAACATTTCATCAAATTAACTTAATATTAAGCCAAATAATAAAATCTATAACCAAACAAGATGAATTTATAACCAGAAATTTAATATAATAGACTTTTCACCCGAAAGAATAAACTCTCAATAAAAAAATAGTTGGATTTTCTTATTTGTTTCTATTAATTCAATTCGCATTTAAGTTGGAAAAACGAAAAAAAGATTGTGAATTCTGCTATAATTTTCAGAATATTCTAAAACATTCTAGAATGTTTTAGAATTATGAAATATTCTCGGTAATTTCTAAACTATTTTTCAGTATTTTTTATAAATTATCCAGAATTTATATAATATTCTTGAATTTTTTTGCAATATACTTCAATTTTGCTTCCGCATAGAGGAAGCTTTGTAATGGTAACATTTTCTAAAATTTTTAAATTCATTTAATTAAACTTTCCTTAATTTAAAAATGTCTAATAAAATGTTCTAAGCAATTGCCCGGATGTATGTGTGTATGGGTGAGTGTGTGCGCGGAGGTGTATATGAGAATGTGTGTGTGTGTGTGGATGTCACACTTTTTTGTGAACACGATAATTTGAAAACAGTTGCAGATAAATTAATAAAAATTGGAGGGCTTATTTTCCCCACTAATATATTGAAACTGACCGAAGGATTTCTAAAAACATTTATTGCATTTTTTTTAGCACTCAATAATATTTTGAAAATCGGTTTTTTATAGTAAACATTTTTTCATTATCATAATTCAAAGTTGATGCAAGAACAGAAAAGATGTGTTGATTCGAGACGAATCGATTGGCCTATAATATTAATACATTTTATTGAAGAGTAAGGAAGCTATGGTAATGCATAATATTTTAAAATACGGTTTTTTATAGTAAAACTTTTTTCTTCAACATAATTCAAAGTTGATGCAACAATATAGAAGATTCCTTGGTTCGAGACGAATCGATTGACCTAATATTAATATATTTTATTAAAGAGTAGGGAAGTTATTGTATTTTATATATTTTTACAATCGATTTTTATAGCAAAATTTTTCTCATTCTCATAATTTAAAGCTGATGCGAGAATAGAAATGTTGTGTTGATTCAAGAAGAATTGGTTGACCTATAACATTGATACATTTTATTGGAGAGTAAGGAAGCTATGGTAATGCATAATATTTAAAAACACGGTTTTTATAGTAAAACTTTTTTCACTAACATAATTCAAAATTGATGCAAGAACGGAAAAGATTCCTTGATTCGAGGCAAATCGATTGGTCTATAATATTAATACACTTTATTGAAGATTAAGGAAGCTATGCTCATTTATAATATTTAAATCATCTGTTTCAAACAGAAAAACTTTTTCCATCGACATAATTCAAAGTTGACGCATGAATAGAAACGACTTTTTGATCATAAATTTTCCAATAGAAAAATTCTGACAATTTTTGTAAAGAAATCATAAAGCTAGGAAAGGGATAGGGTGCGACAGAACTTTTCCCTTCCCTTTTCCAGCTCGAAAAATTATCATTTCGAATACAAAATTTGATTTGTCTGATTTGTCTTTGTATTTAAAAAATTGTTTGTATTATTTTGTAATTTTGTATTTTTTGTAAATTTCTATTTTTAAATTGATCAAAATGAAGACTTTGGGTTGTCTATTATTGACAAAAATAACTCATGCTTCCCCCATGAGGAAGCAAATACATTTGCTAACGGGAAGCAAAGTGCTCGTGAAATGAGCACCATATAATTATAAATACAAACAAAGTGGAAACACTCCAGATCGAATTCACAGCTAGTTTTATATTATTTTAGAAGTTTATTTACTATTCTAGGATTTCGCTGCGTTTGAACTAATCTGCTGAATTCGGGAGGTGGTTTTCTGCAGTTTTCCTCTCCCCTGGCAAATGTCCAGACAAATGCGAGTAGTACTAATAAAGTCGGCTGCGGCCGCGGCTTATCACTGCTGTTTGTGATTGAATTCATACAGTAATTCTAAGCCCCCCTTATTAGAAGAAAAAATTTCACATGTCCATACCCAGTGAAGTGGTTTTCGAATAAAAAGGCGTAGTACAATAGGTTTTAACCGCAGTCCTACGGAACTTAAATGGACCAGCCTTACAACAAAATAAGGATAATAATAATAATAATACTTTTCTCGGGTACTCTGGAATGTCCTGGAATATTGTTTGTACGTACGCAAAAACGCAAAAATTAAGTAAAAATTTCCGGTTTTATGTGCATTGTGCAATTAAGAATACAATGACCACTAAATTGATCACTAAAATTCGTTCCTTAATTTTTTTTTCTTGTGGGTTCCTCGGAAATGCAAATCTCGCCCAGGGTGAAAGCCGCAATGGCATTGTGCCTCCTCTTTATTTATGCACTCACCAAGCGAGTAATTGCTTCCATTGGCCGTAGTTGCATTCCACTTGATCCACCGCCAACCAAGAGGATTCTCACAGTGTCCACAAGTCACGAATTCAAAATGTCATTGATTCGGTACACAATGAAAGTGCTTTCGATTTAATTAGGCGCGAAATTTATCTTCCATTTTTCCCTTCGTTAATTATAATTTTTATCGATCGGTGGATGAACGCAGCTGTGTACTCTTTTACACAGCTGTCAAATTTATAGTGATGCATTCGAGGCGATTTCAAGAAAATTCGAGATTTCCTTGAAACATGAGGTGAACTCAAAACTTGATGGAGATCGAGAATCTCAAATGAAAAGTTTCGAGATTCTCGACTCGAGATCTCGACATTTCTTTAAGGTTCTCGATCTCCATGAAGTATTGAATTCACCTGAACATGTTTAAAGAAAATCTTGATTTTTCTCGAAATCGTCTCGAAAGCATCACTACAAGTTTATCTGTTGGGGGATACATTTTATTTTCACGCGGATAAAAGTTTTTTGAAAATACTCTGAACTATAATCCAAAAAGAATTATAAAAGCGGTTTTTTGAATTTTTTGCATTCTTATCCTAATGAGAAGGTATTAGCTTGATGTAGAATTTGTCTTCGTCGGTTTTAATCAAATTTCTACGTTTTGAGACCCCCTGAGCCAGAAAAAATGATTTTTACGAAGGTGTCTGTATGTCTGTCTGTCTATAGTAGTGGTGGATTGTAGGCCCGATAACTTTCAAAAAAATGATCAGAGTGGATTGAGCTTTGGCACACATTTTTAAGGCCTAAAATAAAAGGAAAAGTTCGCTAACTAGCCATTTTTGACCGACGGTTCAGGTTTTATACATCAAAAATGCATCTTAAAAAATCAAAAATTCCATTTTCTAGGAAAACTATGCGAGATATGAAAAAAATGTTCAGAAGCATAATTCTTCACTTCGAAAAGATGAACAACTTTTTTTTGGGCAATTTTTTTATAAGACGCGTATTTTTCATTTTAATCATGAAGGATATTATTGAAAATACAAAATTCCATTTTACGGTTATTTACTACAAGAAACTATCCACCTAGAAACACCACCCGAATCGGGTAGTGTCACGCCTAACCTGAAAGGGAAATGGCTTAATGGTACACGGTCAAAGTATACAAGGTACGAAAAAAAATGAATCGATAGAAATTGTTCATCCAAAAAAGATCTACAAGTTTGTTGTCAATCATTTTCTGATAGGACGCCTAGTTTTTGTTTTATTCGTAAAAAATAACTTCAGGAATTGAAAAATTAAATTTTTAGGAAACCAACACAAGATGCGAAAAAAATGAACAAATAAAAATTGTTCACCCAAAAGAGATGAGAATGTGCCCGCGCGGCGGGCAGATTTTTTATTGTACTTCTGTGTTAGCAAATGGAGTGAAAAAAATGACAATTTTTACTGAATTTTTTATCTTTCTGTATACAATAAAAATAAATTCGGGATCCATCGGAATAGATGAGGTAGCATCTAATACACAAAATAAATTGATGAAATGTTTTCAATAATTTTTATAAACAAATTGTATAACAAATTTCAAAGTTGGTTCTTCTACGATTCAATTTTTTTTTTACATGAGTCTGCAAAATTAAATTGTTCAAAATAGAAAAAAATCTTACTAAACCGTCTTGATTTTCTTAGATTATTCAAATTGAAGAAAAATTAAAATTACTCCTTTTTTGTGGAGAAAAATGGAGCCAAAAGTCAAGTGAAAGCTTCGAAATTCGATTTATTCGAATATTTAAATAAGTCAAATTTCGAAGTTTAGAATTGACTTTTGGATCCACTTTTTTCCGGAAAAATAGAGCAATTTTCATTTAAAAAATTGAAATTATTGAACTACTTTGTTGAAAATTGGATTTGTGTTAAAAGATTTTTTTTTTTAACTGAAAGTTTAACTATTCCATTTTCGGTTTAGCATTTATCTTTTTTAGTTAAAAACTTAAATATTTGGTTGAAAATTCATGTATTCTGTTGAAAATTGGTCAAAAACAGAAGATTTGTTTGAAAATGTATGTTTTTGGTTGAAAATTCGAATTTTTGGTAGAAAATCAATTTGTTCCGTGAACAATGCAACTGTTTGAAAATTAATCCGGTTCAGTTGAATATTCAAGTACACGGTTCAAAATTCGTAAGTTTTGGGTAAATTAAACTGTTTTTTATGTTGAAAGTTTTTTTTTGAAATACCAATTATTACTTTGTTTGTTGGAAATTCATATTTTTAGGTTTGAAATTCAACTCCTTGAATAAAAGTTGAACTAGTTTTTCAAAAATTCATTTTGTTTATTAAAGATTCATTAGTTGAGTTAAAAATTTAACTATTTGGTTGTAAATTCGTCTTTTTTGGTGTGAAATTATACTTCTTGGTTGAAAGTTCTATTATTTGATTAAGTATCTATTTGTTTTGTTGAGAATTCATCTTTTTCAGTAGAAAATTATTCTTCTTGGTTGAAATTGGACAAGCTTTCAACATTGTATTTTTCGAAGTAGGAAAAGCCGGCTTGATTTTCTTAAATTTTAGTTTAGTTTTCAAAATTAAAATGACTCCTTTTTTAGGGAGAAAAATGGAGCCAAAATTGAAGTCGAATCTTCCAAATTCGATTTATTCAAATATTCGAGTGAGTCGAATTTCGATGATTCGATTTTCCTTTTTTTCATTTTTCTCCAAAAGAATAGAGTAATTTTTATTTAAAAATTGTAATAATATAATAAAATCAAGCCGGTTTGATGTACAGGTAGATTTTTTCTATCTCAAAAAATCCAATATCCCAAGCTGTCTAAATTTTTATTTAAAATGCGAAACAATAGACTATTTGGCCATTTATTCATAGAAATACATTCTTCGTTCACGAAAACGACTTTGAATTGATTTAATAGTGATGTTCCTTCAAAAAACCTTGCAACAGTTAAGCAGAATTATATAAACAAATGCACTATTCGATCAGATATTTACAGAAATACATTTTGCGTCCACTGAAACTATTTCAAATTGGCCTAACATTGATAAGTTGTCAAATAAAACTTGAGTTTTTTAACATGTTTGTTAGTATTTTAAACAAATCGTATAAAAATATTCACGATTTTTTCGACGCAGAACATCACTGTTAGGCCAATTTGAAATACTTTGAGTGAAAGCAGAATGTATTTTTGTAAATAAATGGCCGTATAGTGCATTTGATTATATAATTTTGTTTATAATATCAACACATATTTTGGAAGGACAATGTATCCTGTTGGAACATCACTATAATCAATTTAAAGTCGTTTCAGTTGTAGGAGAATGTATTTCTGCGAATAAATTGTAAGCAAAGTGCATTTGTTTTGTATAATTTTTTTTATATTATAATCAAATATGTTAGAAGAAAAAAGATTTCTGGTAGAACATTACTATTAAACCAATTTTCCAGTCGTTTTAGTGAAAGCAGAATGTATTTCTGTGAATAAATTGCCGAATAATGTGTTTATTTATAGTATTTGTTTACAACGTTAACAAATGTTATTGAATAAAAAAGTTACTTAATTTCTCATCACTGCGAGGATACATTTGTTAAAAAAAATCAACAAATATTGATTGGTTACCATATGTTTTATTCCGCACCACTGACGGTGGAATACAAAGTAGATTTAATGGAAAAAAATTTGAATCGTTGAAGAACGAACTTTTAAATCTTTTCAATAACAATTATTTAAAACTCATTGCTGATAATAAGTCACGATTATTTAAAACATTTCATGTATTAATTTCGTGTATTCGATACTACTACACTTATTTCGATTGGTCCCGAGTTCTTTTCGGTTGTTTACGAAAAGATAAACATAGAGTTGTAAAAATCTAAATTTTTTCACTTTACCGTGAAATGGGGTAAAGTGGCGCGCTTTTTGCAATTTTGAACCATTAACTATATGGGTGATTTGGAATTCGATGTTAATTCTGTAAATATGTATTACCCAGCTCTTCCCCTATCACCCCCTGAAGTCATAACATACACATCTTACATTCGAAATTAATTTTTATCAGTAGAAGTTCGCGCTGCTTAACCTCGTAATGTGGGGTGTAGTCGCTCATTGTTTACAAAATCTTAAAAAGTGCTAATAAGGTGAAGTTTACAACATTAAAGAATAATTTATACGTTCCTGTACGTATTATGAAGAAAAGAAAGTCAAAGAAACATGTGATAGCAACAAAATACGTATTTATTATGACTCAGAATATAACCGGATTTTTTTATCTTACATTATGACGAGAAAAATAAATTTTAAAACATATTTTGTAGTGAAGAATAAAAGTTCGACGCACTAGAAAACATTTATAATGTTCCCTAGGTTAGAAAGAGCATATTCTTCTCTCCTAACATTCTTGGTTTTTAATTTGCGAATAATGTTTTTCTTACTAATATTTTGCACGTCAGGCAAAAAAAACTCTGTAAAACGCTCAATTTGTCTTTTTTGGCTATTTCTGTTATTAATCTAACCAGTAGATAATCTTTATCTGTGAGATTCTGGGTCCCAGAGACATCCTTCGTAAATGTGCTGGCATCAAATTCTACGTTGGTTTTCGATTTTCTGGGTCTTCCATGACGAGTTTTTGGACTTACCTCGCTAACTATGGCTTCTAGATTATCACCATTGTCACCTAAATCTTTTAATACTCTCAATGATCAGATTCTACGATGGTTTTCGTTTTCCTATATCTTCTACGAGATTTCTTTGCACTTCTTCCGCTATCCATGGCTTCCAGTTCATCGTCTGAAGAGTTCAAATGCTAAGATTCAATGATACTTTTAGACTTTTTGGACCTTCCACGTTTTTTTCGGTTCACTTCCTTTCTTTAAGTGACCTTCTCGAATAGACTCTGCATCTTCAACACTCACGCTCTTGTCCAGCAGTACCTTCAGTCTTTTTTCACGTCGAGTCGGAATTTCAGCTGATAACCCTTTTCTTTGATTTTCAACGTGATCGATGAATATGTCTGACCAAATGGTGGGGTCACCAATTTCGATACTTTTTTCTGCGTGCGGCAACCTCTTCAGAAGGCAATTCATGTTAATCGGTATAATTCCACACGCCTTGCATCCTGATTGAATTTTGAGAGTCATCTTGTCCCCAATATGTTCAATTGCAGTTTTTAACAGTTGTGGAAAAACTGCTTTTGGTTTCCAATAATTTAAAACCGCTCTCGAGCTCTCCTTCAATGATCAAAATACGCAGACATCCAATGGTTATGCAAGATGACGCATCTAACTAGACGCTAGTTAGGTAGCAGCAATATGAAGGAAGTATTATTTTCCTGATACTGCTTGATGGCTTCAATTGAAACATGGCTATGTAAAATATCACAAATTACAGATTTTTTGCCTGGTAATTTTTCTAGTATGGTAGACATACTTTTAAAAGCCAGTCTTTGAAAATTTTCATCTCAAACCATCAACTTTTATTTCGATTGTAATGAGCGTCTTCGATACCTTCTTCTAAACACGTAGGGTAGAGATGACTTGATTTATACACCGTATAAGTAGGAAGAAGTTGACCATCTCCAGATACTGCAAACATGTCGCTTGTGGAAGATTTAGATAAATCAATAATTCTTTCTCGATGTCGTAACCACTTCTGACGATAACATTTGTGCTTCAAAGATCATATGTAAAATTAGTCTCATCGTAATTACTAATCAATAATATTTTCTGTAGGTATACCATCAAGCGGAATCTCCAGGTTGTGGAAATACTCGTTTACAATTTTGTAATCAACTTTCGCTCTGGCCTCTGGATATTATGATATTTTCAGACAGACGCATCAATAAACTCTTATGTCGCATTGAAAATGCACCCACTCATCACGAGAAGTTAAAGGAAACCCCAAAAACTCTGCAATTATTATTCCTTCAGCTGATGCAGTATCTTCTGATTCGGCTAAAGTACAGAGACGACCATATTTCTGAGGACGACTGTTGTGGAAATAAGCTCTCAAAGTTGTACTAGGTACTCCATACTTTTCTGCAGCTTTTCTAAAGGAAAATTTGCCTCTCTTTATCTCATGGAAAGCATCTTGCATTTACTCATTTGAATATTTGAACAAGCAGGAAGGTCCCCCCTTTGATTGGTAACTTCGTCCCATGCACCACGTTACCCTAAAAATTCGACAGTTTTTAACAAAATTACCTGCACTAAGCTACACGTATCGCATATAGCTTTAACTGTGTACAAGTAGTGTCGAGGTGATGGACATAATGATGCACCTGACAAATTACCATAAGCTTACGCAAGTCAAACTCTGGAGGACTTTTTAACCCAAAGTAACCCAAATACTAAAATTGAATGATTTATATAAATATTATTTTTGTAAAAACTTACCAAGTAATCTGCTGTAAAGAACATCTAAAATAAATTTTGACACTTCTACTAACTAAAACAATGGGAAACTTTTTATTTTCTACCTAGAAGAAAAGATATAGCATTTTGAAATACAGAATCATGGGTGCGCCACTTTTTCCCACACGCGCCTCTTTACCCCATTTTACGATATTTGTTAAAACAGAAGTGCAATAAACAAAATTTTGAAGAATCGGCTCTCATCATTCTTTTCTGTAATTTTGTTTAAAGTTTAAAAAAAAAGATGAAAATCGATTCAGAATTGCTTTTGGAACAAATCTTGACGTTTTGCACCACTATTTGACGTACTTCAAAATATCACTTTGATTAATCTCATCAGAAACCAACCTGTACAATCAGTTTTTTAATCATATTTTTATAATGTACACATTTTATCTTGAAACTAATTCCATAGCTTTAATTAGAAATGAAAAATTTCATTTTTATTTTCTTTCATAGTCTAACATTATTTTTTCACATAAACAAGTGCCCAAGGGTTTAAGTCCTTTTCTGAGCGAAGGGAAAGGATCAGGAGGAACATGATCAGGAGTATAACGTTTGAGCCGAGAATTTGATTCTGTAAAAAAGATGAAAATATTTTTATTTTTATTTGAAATATCAACTTTTACATTTCTTTACATTCACATGGTATTTTATTGAACAGATTGTTTTAACACTTTTAAGGATACTTCGGAACACTGTTAGACGAAGAAGACAGAAAGGAATAGGGGAACTCTATACCCAATTCGCAAAATCCAAATATTCATCTCATCAATTTTTGTAACTTATACAACTCGATATGAAAAAACATCTGAAATATTTTGATAAATTTTTTTCATTTTGTTAGAACGCACCTAAAGATCACTTTTGTAAAATATCAAATGAATAGATTAATTTTCCTAGCTCCTGCCAAGAGTTGAAGTTGAAGCACACTTAAAAATCGGAATTTTTTTTTGTCTTTCTCACGTGATTATTCAATACCCACAGGGCCAAACTACTTCAACTAGAGCTAATTTAACGCATAATTTAATAATCTTTCCAAAAGTTTTTGTATGAGTATTTTAATTTATATTTTGGACAATGCTATCCCCTTTCAAAACCAAGGCTCATTTTTAATGTCATCCGGTTAGTGGTCTGGTACTATCCGTCAGTAAAATAATTGCCGAAAATTCGGATTCCCCGAAAAATTTTGCAACAAAAATACTCATGTAATCTGCATTAATATAATAAAAATTATAGTCAACGGTACACATTATTATAAAAAGTTTACTCTTTTTACAAAGAATTTAGAGAATAGAAAACAAACTTTCGTGCAAACTGTCTGCGATATTTCTCTCTTTTCGTTGCCTAATTGTATGTCTGGTTTTTGAGAATTTGGTATCGAGTTTCCCTATTACTTTGTATCTTTGCCATTCAACAGGATTCCGATATATTATTAAAAGTATTAATTATTATATAAGTTAGAAGTAAGCAATCTGTTGGATAAAATTTCATTTGACGATGAACAAATGTGATAAATTGATATTTTGTATTGAAATGCACATATTTTTATCGTTTTCTTTTTCTTTTACAGAATCTCAACTTAAACGTTATCCTCATGGTCAAGGTCCTCCTGGTCCTTTGCGATGACTCAAAAAAATGACTCACACTGCAGCGCAGATGAGGACACAGGCCACCTAAAAAACATAAGTTTATGTAAAAGAATAATGTCAAACAATGAAATGAAATAAATATAAAATTTTTAATTGAGAAAAGCCTTAAAATTGATTTTAATATCCAATTAAAAAAAAATGATTCAAAAATGTGATTGTGCAATTATGTTTATTAAGAGATTTAGTTGTCGTGCCAAAATCTTTTGACAAAATGTTTTCTATGATTTAGGGAATTGAAATGATATTATCAGATGTCTTATGAAAGAAAAAACATTTTTTATGTAAAAAGTTTAAAACTTACGAAAAATCATTAATTTACCAATAGTTTTTGTAACTGAACTTTTTCTTACTGTCCGGTCACGTGACCCACTCGTCACATGGCCTTAACAAAAAAAAAAAAAAAAATTAAGTTCAATCAATTATGGCTTTTTATTCAGGAAAACAAGGCTTACAACTCTACTGCTTTGAATTTTGAAAATAAATAAATAGTCTTCACATACAGTTATTTTTTTAAAACATTTTTCTTTAAAAATATCGTTTCAACGATTTTTAGCGCATAGCAAAATTGAATTTCAAAATTAGATATTAGATTATATGATCTCTTAAATAATATCCATAATTTCCTCCTTCATCCATTTAATTGTTATGAAAAAAATTTGATCAACAAACTAGCAAATAGTGTTAGTATCACAGAAAAATTTCTTTTCGGAAAAACTGCTTTGTATTAATGTAAGAATGACATTTATCAGAAAAATAATTTAAAAGTTAACAATAACCATGCGTATGAACAGTTTTCGTGGTAAAACATTTTAATTTGAGGTTTATTCAGATATTTATTTCGTATTTCACTTATTATTTATTTTTGATTGTTTATTTTCCTATTTCAAATATTTCTTTGAATAATATAGGCTTGATAATATTTCGCAAAATATAACAATTTAAATGCTTATAAATAATTGAGATAAACAAATTCACAATGTTTGCAGTTTCACGTAAAAAAAATCGGATTTTGAATCAAAATAGCCTGACAATTAATAATAATATTAATATTTTATCAAATATGATCAAATACATATTATTTTTAGGAATATCTGTAACAATTCCAGCGATTAAAGGAAATAAAAATAGGAAACAGTCTTTAAATATTTTGCAACAAGAATTGTTTATAACAATGGTTATGGTTTCACTTTTGAATATTTCTGTGACTAGCAGTCATTCGTACAATAATTTAAAACATTTACAGTGCAAAAAACATTTTTTTCTACGAGATTTTTGAGATTTTGAAAAAAAAACTAATTTAAAAAAAAACTCAAAATTATTAATCACTTAATTATATTGATCTGCGCCAAAAATCCTCTCAGTGCGTTCAACTAAGGTCTAAAAGGAACCCCTAGGCCAAGTATCAAGTCAATATTCTTGGGTGATCTTTTGGGAAGTATAGCCGAAATTTTTTTTAAATATCTGGTTCGTTTCCTACAATACTCGTGGCCAGATCAAAGGTCAATATCGTTGATACAGCTATACATTTTTTTGTACATTTAATTATGCAATGATTAATTGAAGAATTTTTTATATAAATTGAATGTCGTATTTATAAGTTTAATCAATCATAAGGGTCCGTGCATAAATTGTGTAAAGTTTTTTTCTGATAATTTTTGCTGACTAAATTTTTTTGTGAATTTAGTCATTACTATTTCTTATAAATTAACAAAGTAGTTGAATTTTCAAGAAAAAAAAATTAATTCATAATTTAAACTAAGAAAGATCTTTCAGTCAATAAAGAAAAAAATTACATAAAATTGTTGCATTTTCGAGCCAAAAGGAAGATCTTTCTACAAAACACTTGAATTTCTAACCAAATAATTAAATTTTCAATCAAAAAGATGAGTTTTCAACCGAGAAGATTCATTTTCTACCAAAAAAGAGGAATTTTCAAAAAGTTACATAAATTTTCAATTATATAGTTGTATTTTCAAACTGAAGAACATAAAATTTTAACTAAAAATGGAGCAGTTAAATTTTCATCTCAAGAAATTAATTTTCAGTAAAAAAAAACGAACTTTCAACAAAAAAGTTGAACTTGCTACCAAATAGATAAAATTTCTACCAAATTGTTGAATTTTCAAGCCAAATAGACGACTTTTCTGTAAAACATTTGAACTTTCAATCCGGAAATATGAATTTAAAAAAAGAGTTAATTTTCAAACAAACCACTGAATTTCCAATTAAAAAAAAAATAATTGAAACAAAAAAAATTTTTAGCAAAGCAGTTCAGTTTTCATCCAAAGAGATGAATATTTAACTAAAGGTATTAATCTTCATCAGAAAAAAAATTTTTGAAGAAAGCAGTTCTTTTAATCAGAGAGTTGAATCTTCAACCAGAAAATATGAATTTTTAAGATAAAATGTAATGTTTGATATTGCAACCGAAAAGAATTTTAATTTTAAAGTGAAACCTGTTAAATTTAACTAAACAAGGCGATTTTTAAACAGAATACTTGAATCCTTAACCAAAGCAGAATAATTTTTAACAAAAAAAAACTGATTTTCTACGAAAAAGATGAATTTTTAACAAAATACATAAATTTTTTAACAAGAGAATTAGTTTTCTACCAATAACAACGATTTTTTTTAACAAAATACATAAATTTTCAAAAGAATAGTTGGATTTTCAGCTAAAACAGATCAATTTTCAACAAAAATGAAATTATTCAGTTTTTAGTTTAAAAAATTAATTTCCAACTAAAAACAAAAACGAGTTTTCAACAAAATAGTTCAATTTTCAACCAAAGAAATGGTTTTTAACTAAAATGGAGAATCATCAATAAAAAAATGAAATTTCAACATAGTAGTTCAACTTTTGACCAAATACTTGAATTTTCTGCCAAATTGTTGAAATATGAGACAAAAATGCGAATTTTCTGCAAAATAGTTGGATTTTCAACCAAAAAAGTTGTTTAGGCAAGAAAGAAAAATTTTAATCCAAATTTATGAATTTTTAAGCCAAAAAGGACGAATTTCAACAAAATAGTTGAATTCTCCACCAAAAAGGATGACTTTTAAACAAAATTGTTATATAAATAAAAGATGAATTCTTATGAAGAAATTTAAGAGTAGACTTTTTAACCGAAAAGAAAAAACTGTCAACCAAAAATGGTTGGATTTTCTTATTGCATAGAAAAATATTTGACCTACCCCCGACCCAAAAGACTTAATGTAATTTATGCCCTAACAGGTATACCTGTTCTTCCTCATGCTTGAATGAAATTAGTTATAGAAATTAAAATTTAGAACAGACTATAAAATTGGAATATATTTTCTTATTGAGCCATTGTTCAAGAAATAAATTTTCTCGGTATATGAATTGTAATTAGTGCAATTAAGCGGATTAGAGACTTGACTGCTGTAATAGCTGCTTCTCTCTTGCTTCGTGCAAGAAGGTAATCTCAGATAATTAAATAAAGACAGGTGGACGATTAAAGTAGGTAGGTTCGTCTTCCATTAATTGTTCTTAATCCTAAATGCCGTTCGATTGATAGGCACTTCTTCCTGGGTCCCTACTTTATTTATTATTGCATAACTTGATTTTAATTGGAAATATAATTTAATTAGGTAATGATCAATATTTGCTCAAAAACGTTTTACTTTCTACTAATTTTTATGGTTCTGAATGAAGTATTTATTAGTGAAACTTGAAAAATGAAGAAAAGGCTTGCTTATTGAATAAAAATGTATTACAAAACATTTGAAATTATTAGAATCGATAATACTACAAAATTCACGAATGGTTGTTTTGATATATCATTGAGGTACTACAATTTAAGATATTGAATGCCAATTGTTTTCTTGAATTCGAGCCTCTTCTTCAAACTTAATTTTTTTTGCATTTATGCATTTAAATTGTCACCAAATGGAATTTCATCTGTGAATTTAAAATATGTTATGTGTTCTCTTTTGGCATATTTTGCCGGATTTCAGTTTTCTCTTCCGGCATATTTTTCTCTTCCAAAGACAGGTATATCTGAACCTCATTTCGGCCCGGAACGAATTTTTGAACTTGTTGGAATTAACCTTGAATTCTTCAGAAGTCATCATAAATTGTTTGCAATTTTTTTTAATTCTTCATAATTCAATTACGATAAAGTATGCCGGAAGAGAAAATAAAAATCTGTCAAACATGCCTGTAGAGTAAACTAAAATTCAACATATTATGCTGGATATGAATTTTCAAACTTGCTGGAATTAGCCTTGAATTCTGTGAAATTTATCATGAATAGGTTTTAATTTTTTAGATTTCAGTTGCGATATAATATTCCGGAAGAAAAAATAAAAATATGGGATATCTTGCCGGAAATGAATGTTTAAACTTGTGGGAATTAACCTCAAATTCTTTGTAATTCATCATAAATTCTTTGGAATTGTTTATAATTCTTTAGAATTTTTTAGAATTTTTCAGAATTTTTTATAATTATTTAGAATTATTTAGAATTGTTTATAATTCATTGGAATTCAATTAGATAAAGTATGCCGGAAGAGAAAATTCAAATTCGGCAAACATGCCGGAAGAGTAAATTAAATTCCGACGTAGTATGCTGAATATGAATGTTTAAAACTTGTTTGAATGAATCTTGAATTCTTTGGAATTCATCATAAATTTTGTGGAATTTTGTATGTTTCTTGAGAATTCAATTACGATAAAGTGTGCCGGAAGAGAAAATTAAAATCCGGCATATTTTTTCGGAAGGCAATACTCGACCAATTTTCTATTTTAGCATATCTTGCCGGCGATGAATTTTTCAATTTGTGGGAATTAACCTTGAATTCTTTGAAATTCATCACAAATTCTTTCGAATTCTTCAGAATTCAATTAGGATACCATATTCTGGAAGAAGAAATAAAAACCTTGCAGACATTCTGGAAGAGTAAATTAAAATCCGGCATATTATGCTGGATATGAATTTTTAAACTTCTTGGAATTAGCTTTGAATTCTTTGGAATTCATCATAATTTCTTTTGAATTTTTTATAACTCTTCAGAATGCTATTACGATAAAGTGTACCAGAAGAGGAAATTGAAATCCGGCATATTTTTTCGGAAGGTAATACTCCACCAATTTTCTATAAGAAAAAAGAAAATCCTACTATTATTGGTTAAAAGTTAATTTTTTTGGTTGAAAAGTTTACCATCATATTTTTAGTTCGAAACTTATCGCGTTCTATAAAAATGTCTACTATTTGGTTGAAAATGTACTATTTTGTTGAAAATGCAACTATTTTGTTAAAAAGTCATCTTTTTTATGAAAAATTCAACTAATTAGTTTAAATTTGAACTACTTTGTGAAAAATTCATTTTTTTTTGGGTTAGGAATCATCTTTTTGGTTGAAAATTTAACTATTTTGTTGAAAATTCGTTTAATTTTTCGTTGAATATTATATTTTATAACTGAAAATTGAACTATTCTATGTTCGGTTGAAAATCTATGTTTTTTGATTGCAAATTCATGTATTTTGTTGATAATTCATCTTTTTTTGATAAAAATTAATCTTTTTTGTTAAAAAATAAACTTTTTGGTTGAAAATTCAACTGTTTGGTTGAATATTGAACTCTCATCTTGAAAATGCATATTTTTCTTTAAAGATTCATCATTTTCGTTGAAAATTCATCTATTTGGTTGAAAATGTACTATTTTGTTGAAAATGCAACTATTTTGTTTGAAGGGAATCTTTTTTATAAAAAATTCAGCTAATTAATTTAAATTTGAACTACTTTACGAAAAATTCCCTTTTCAGATTAAAGATATAATTTTTTGTTAAAAATGAATTTTTTTGACTGAATATTTAACTATTCTATTTTTCGTTGAAAGGTCATCTTTTTAGTTGAAAATTCAAGTACCTGGTTAAAAATGCATGTATTATGTTGATAATTGAACTTTTTTTGTAGAAAATTAATCTTTTTGGTTGAAAAATAAACTTTTTGGTTGAATGTTAAACTCTTATCTTGAAAATTCATTTCTTTCTTTTGAATACTAATTATTTAAATTAATAATTTATCTTTTTGGTTAAAGATTGAACTATTTTGTTAGAAATTCGTATTTTTTGTTTTGAAAATTAATTTTCTTGACTGAAAATGTAACAGTTCCATTTGTTGTAAAAAATTAATCTGTTTTAGCAGAGGATTCAAAAACTTTGTTGAAAATTCATCTTTTTTGGTGGAATTCAACTGTTTTAGATTTAAAATTTAAATATTTTTTTATTGAAGTATTAACTATTATATGTTTCGTTGAGAATTCATTTTTTTGGTTGAAAAATTAAGTAGTTGGTTCAAAATTATTTTTTTTCTGTTTGAAGATTCATAATTTTAGTTGAAAATTCATATTTTTGGGTCGTAAATTAAACTAATTTGGTAGAAAATTAAACTATTTAGTTAGAAATTGAACTATTTATTAGGAAAATGAACTATTTTGTTAAAAATTCGAAGTTTTTGGTTGAAAAAGAATTTTTTATTTGAAAATGACACTATTCCATTTTTGGTTAATCATATTTCCTTCATAAGTTGAAAATTCAATTATTTGGTAGAAAATTCATGCATCCCGTTAAAATTTCGTCTATTTGGGTAGAAAATTATTCTTGTTTGTTGGAAATTCATCATTTTGGTTGAGGATTCAACTATTTTGTTGAAAATTCGTCTTTTTTAGTTTTTGGTTGAAAAATTATTCTTTATAAAGGAAAATTCAACTATTTTGTTGAAAATTCATCTTTCTTGATTTAAAATGAACTTTCCTGTTGATAATTCTTCTTTTACAGTTTAAAATTCAACTGTTTTCTAAAAAATTCGACATTTCAGATTTAAAAATTAACTATATGGTTGAAAATTTGTCTATTCTGATAAAAAACTAATCTTGTTTGTTGAAAAGTCAACTATTTGGTTGAGAATTCAACTATTTTGTTTAAATTTCGTCTCTTTCGTTGAATTAAACTGTTTCATTATTTTTTATCAATTAGTTTTTTAAGTGCAAAATCTGTTTCATTTTTATTTGGAAAACTTTTTAGTTCAAGTTTCAATTATTTGGTTGAAAATTCATGTATTTTGTTGAAAATTCAACTATTTCGTTGAAAATTCATCTTTCCTGTTGAAAATTCTTTTTTTCCGCTTTAAAAGTCAACTGATTTCTAAAACATTTCACTTTTTAGATTGAAAAATTAACTAATTTGTTGAAAAATCGTCTATTTAGACAGAAAACTAATCTTGTTTGTTAAAAATTTTATTCGTCTATTTTGGTTGAGAATTTAACTATTTTGTTAAAATTTCGTCTTTCGCGTTGAATTCAACTGTTTGATCTTTTTTTAATTAGTTTTTTTTCAACTGCAAAAACTGTTCCATTTATAATTATTGATTTAAAATTAACTTTTCTGTTGAAAATTCTTCTTTCACAGTATACAAGTAAACTGTTTTCTAAAACATTCGACTTGTAGATTAAAAAATTAACTATTTTGTCGAAAATTAATTTTCTTGATTGAAAATTTATCTTTGTAGTTTGAATATTCAGCTATGTGTTCAAAAATTCAACTTTTTTTTCGAAAATTCAACCTTTGGGGATAAAAAATCAACAGTCTTCTAAAAAAATTGTCTTTTTAGCTTGAAAATTCAACTATTTGGTTGAAAATGCAACTAATAAATTTGTTGGTGTCGATAATATTATTATTTAATGTATCGACATGTATTTAAATGTTATTTAAGTGTCACGTGTTACAAAGCCTTCACGCCCCCCCCCCCCCCATCCTATGGGACAATTTGTGATTTTAGGGCAGACCTCCCCCTGTTTAGAGTGTTGCGTAATATGTGGAGGCTCCCTAATCCATTTTTCTTTAAATCTCAACAGGAAGTTTTCAAAAATCACTATCAATCATTACAAAAGGAAATAGATCCTTCAACCATTTCTAGGTTGAAACAATTTTTAGTGGACAGTGTTCACTGTATGATAAAAGAGAACTTAAGTTTTTTCAACAGGAATCCCACCATAGTCGGCGATGCACCACACTCGATCCTGCTCTATAAGACTCGTGGGAGAGCACTTTACAGGACATTTTTTTATTTTTTTATATGTTTCCTCTGTTTTGAAAAGAATGGACGGAAAGTGCTCGAGAATTGAGTGCGCGTCCAGTGAATACTGTCGCGTGTAAGGTGTAAAGACGAATAAAAAGAGAGAGAGAGAGTAAAATGAAAAGAGAGAGGATTGTGAGATAAGATACCACCTTGGTGTTCCTAAATTTCCCAGCTGGCCGGAAAATCGCACGATGATAAACAATATATGGCATTTGTTTGTAGCTGCTCGTTTATCACTACACTAAGATGGATTCTTTTAAGGCTTTTGAACCAATTAGGCTTCTTTTAAATTAAAATAAAATAAAAGTCAACCAAAACGTAGAAAAATAAAAGTAAATAAAAAAAAATAAAAGAATAGGAAAATGATAAATAATCTCGTAATAATCTCGTCTCGACATTTCAGACAATACAATGAAGAAAAAAACCAGAACGAGAGATAATCTTAAATTTGATCAACTTCTTAAATGTTATTTAAATGGCTGTGTCTAGTCGTCTCGCAAAATTGGGGGAGTTGCAAAAGGGGATGAACTTGTTTGTGTTCCGAAAATTTTTTTATGACACATGCATGATTTCAGCCCTTTTCGACTCTCCCTAGGGACTGAAAAGTGACGTCAGAGGTGAATAATTAAAATTATGCATCTATGAGCTCGCATTTTACGATTTTCAGACCATTCACCGTACACACTGTGAGGAAATTTTTTTTGCAGATAATAGCATTTTTGGGTTATTTATGGAAAGTTACCATATATAACTGATAAAATTACCGTAAATTACCATAAATTACCTCAAATTTTCATAAATATCCGGAAATTTTCGGAAATGTTTAAAAATGAATTTTGGGTAATTAATGGTAAGTTACCATATTTACCGGTAAAATTACCATAAATGACCGAGAATTTGCATAAATTTCCGGAAATTTGAAAAAAATACATTTTCGGGTAATTTATGGTAAGTTATCATATTTACCGGTAAAATTACCACAAATGACCGAAAATTTGCATAAATTTCTGTAAATTTAAAAAAATGAATCTTGGATTACTTATGGTGAGTTACAATATTACCCTGCAAAATTACCACGAATGACCGAAAATTTCCGAAAATGTATATACATTTTTAAATTGAATTTTGGGCAAATTATGGTAAGTTACCATAAATCACTTCTCAAATTACCGTAAATTACCAGAATTTTCCGGCAATTTTTTTATAGAATTTTTGATAATTTGGAATGAGTTAACATAAATTTCATGCTTTTTTATTCAAAATCTCATATGGACTGAAATCATGACTGTATTTCGAAAAATGTCTGAAATCATCGATTTGCTATAAAAAATATCAAATGCGCCAAGGGGGAGAGGCACTTTTTCTCCCCCTAGGTGCATAATATACTATTAATTCGGTACCGCCCATAAATCGCCAAAATTACCCCAAAAATATTATTTAAAACATGATAGAAGGGGAGGGGGGGTGCAGTGGAAGCAACAGCACAGTTCAATAATGCACTCAACTCCCAATATAAGAACCTCCGGTTTAAGATATTCCTAGAACTGATGGCCTCCGCAGTTTCGTGATGAAAGGAGCCGCGGGCCGAAAAAGAGGCGGTGCTCAGTCAATCGTGACAAACAGCTCGAGGGACGCACTCTGAGCGCGCTAGTTGCATCAGGTTGCGTCATGCGTCCAAATCCAACAGGAATGATTCATATGGCCCTGCCTGTTTACGTTTATATTCCCCTGTTTACCCCTGTTTTGAAGAATTCCTCTTTTTTCCCTGTTTTGAAGAAACTTTCCTTCATAGAATCCAATAAGAAAATCCAACTATATATTTTATCAAATAGTAATTCTGTTTGATGGAAAAGTCTAGTATTATATTTTTGATTTAGAATTAATCTCGTTCGGTTAAAAATTATACCATTTAGTTGAATTGGAACTTATTGGTTGGAAATACAAATAATTTGTTAAAGACTCATCGTATTTGCTTAAAAATTCTACTACATATTTGTTTGAAAATTTAACTATTTTGTTAAAAATGCAAATGTTTTTATAGAGACTCATTTTTTCGTCGAAAATTCAACTACCTGCTTAAAAGTTAAACTCCTTTGTTGAAAATTAATATTTTTTGTTGAAAATTAATATTTTTTGTCAAAACTTCAACTATTTTGGCAGAAAATTGCATCAGTTATTTTAAAATTTAACTGATTGGTAGAAAATTACCTTTTTGTTTGAAAAAGCATATTTTCGGGTTCAAAAATCAACTGATTTGTTGATAATCAGTTTTCTCAGTTTCAAAGTTCAATAACTTGGTTAAAAATTCATGTGCTTGGTTGAAAATTTAATTATTTCAATTCAAGCACGTAGTTGAAAGTCGAACTACTTTATTAAAAATCATCTCTTTGCTCAAAATTTGTTTATTTTTTTTTGTTGAAAATTCAACTATTTGGTTGAATGTTGAACTCTTTTGTTGAAAATTCTTTTTTTTTGTAAAAATTCTTGATTTTAGTTCGAAATTCATCTCTTTGGTTGAAAATTTGATGATTTTGTTCCAAATTCGTTTTTTTTTTGGTGAGAATTAATTTTAATTCATTGATATTTTTAATTGAAAATTAATCTTTTCTATTTGTATATTCGTATGTTTTGACAGAAAATTAATTTTCTTGGTAAAAAATTCATCCTTTTTGGTCAAAGATGCAACTGTTTGGTTGAAAATTATTCTATTTTGTTTGAAGATTCAACTATTTTGTAGAAAATTGGTCTTTTTTGGTTGAAAAATCAAATTTTTTGGTTGAAAAACGACATAAGAGACGAAAGAAAAATGAAAAGACAAAAGTTGTTCTACCAAAAAAGATCCACAAATTTGTTATAAACTCTTGTTATAAAAATATATTAAAAAAAAAATTAACTTTTTGGAAATAGGACACAAGCTACAATAACATTTTATTTAACAAAAATTTTCGCCTAAAGTGTATCTACAATTTTTCTCAAACCCACTTTACACTAGGATGCGTATTTTGAGTTTAAATTGTAAAAAATAACATTGAAAATAAACAAATTAAATTTATGGAAAAACGACACAAGTTGCAATAAAATGTTTAATAACAAAATTTGTTTTCTTATAGTATGCGCCCTTTTTTTAAAAAATAAAAACAAGACAATGAAAATACGTATGTTTCAATACCAATGCATATTATGAATTGTAATAATATAAATTCATTGAAATGATACATTTTTCAGAATAGCTAAGAATAAAATTTAATGCAAAATAAGAAACATATAATAAATTAATCATTATAAATAAAACTTGTTCTTTCTTTTGTAATATCTGAATAAGCAATTTCAGAAGAGGTAAATAAATAAGTGTATTATACATTTTATATGAAAGTGTTGAAAATAATGTAGGAAAGTTCAGAATTTTCACAAAATCGAGTGCGAAGCACGAGATACGTGATGAGAATGTGTTCGTTCAAGCCGGAGGAGCTTTAAAAAAAGAGAATTCACAATCACCAAATTAGTTTTGTTGATGCTTTGACCTTTAAGTTTAAAAGGTCTGTGCATGAATGTGGGGGAAATACATTATCGAGCGCGAAGCGCGAGAACCAACAATCGCGCGCTCAAACTTGCGAGCTGCGCACGATGAGAGTGTGCCTGCGCAGCGGGCACATTTTTTGTTGTTGAATTGAACTCGTTGAAAATTGTTTGTTTTTTATTAAAAATTGATTTTTTAAACAAAAAATTTAACGATTCCATTTTTGATTGAAAGCTTATCTTTTTTTGTTGAAAATTCGTCTTTTTGGGTAAAAAATTAATCTTCTTATTGAAAATTTGTCTATTTGTTTGAGGATTGAACTATTTTTTTTATTTATTTTTTTCATTTAATTCAACTGGTTAAAAATGATGGATTTGTTTTGTTGGTAGATTTTTTTTTGGTTTTCGGTAAAAATATTTATCTTTGTAGGTTAAAGATTCAGCTAATTATTTTTTTGAGCATTCAACTCCTTTGTTAATGTCATGTTTTTTGGTCAAAAATTGAACGGTTTTATTAAAAAATCGTCCTTTTTCATTAAAAATTCATCTCTTTTGGTGAAATTATTTCTTGAACATTCCTTAAGAGTTGACTGAACTATAATGTACAAAAATTTAATAACAAGTACTTCTTTCTACCATTTTTTCATAAACCGAGATTTTTCTATAAAAAATCGCATGTTAATTTCAAAAGCCCAGGGTCTTTGAAAAATAGGAGATTTCTTTTTCCGGAAAACGAACAAATCAACATTTTTGGACCATTCCAGTATAGGCAGCCTTGAATACTGGAATTTTAACCGTGATTGTTTTACCTCCGCCTCAATCCTGTTTTTTGATAATTGAGAAAATATTTTAAATGAATGCTGACACCTGAAAATAAAATAGTTTGCCTTGAAATCCAACAATTCAAATCGATTAGCAATGTTTTCACATAGCAGATTCAGTGATATGCGATGGATTATAGTGAATGAGATGCACGTGCATAATTTTTTGATTCACTCATGTGAAAATGGAAGTCCTTCCTGGGAGGACACGTGCAATTTCAGAAAAGTTGGGTATAAAGAAAAGAGAGTTATGAGGGCTACCCTTGAATACGGACCATTATTCCAGTCGATAAAGCGATTCGCCCGCACTCACGAAATTATGCTTCTTCTACTTAGCATCGACGAGCGTTTTGTCAATGGTGAGGGACGGAAATATATATGTATATATTCACGTAAATTCGAAAAATCGTAAATGTTAGAAAAAGGCAAAGAACAGAAAATCAAGGAAGTATAAGAGCGGGAATTGCTACGATAAAGCGTTTTATATTCTGAGAAACGGTCCGTCAATGACGACGATCGGTCAAGCGAATCTTAATCGACTACACGGAAAAAAATTTGTCTTGTAAAAAGTATAGAAATAGTAACAAAATCTTGGATAGTTCTGCTGGAAGTAAAAAGATAGAGATCCTATCGTTTTGAGTAATTTCGAATCTTTATGATAGAAAGAGATAGAGAAACTGTATCCCATTCTATCTCTTTGTCAATATAAATTCACGTCTATCTTTTTCAATACCACCTCCTCTATCTCATCCTATCCTTCATCTATCAAAGTCAATATTTCTCTATCTCTGTGGCAATTTAAATTCCCATCCATATTTTTTAATCTCCTCTTCTCTATCTCATCGTATCGTACATCTATGATCGTTTATCTTTTACTATGTTTTTGTCAATCTAAATTCACGTTTATATTTTTCCATACCCTCTTCTCTATCTTATCCTATCCTTTGTCTATCTACATCAATCTTTTCATATTTTGTTGTCAATCTAAATGCACGTATATATTTTTCAATATCCTCTTTCCTATCACATCGTGTTATACATCTACCAATGTTTATCTCTTTCTATCTATCTTTCAATCTAAATTCACGTCTATATTTTTCAATACCCTCTTCTCTATCTCATTCTATCCTTTATCTGCCCGCGTCACTATTTTTCTATCTCTCTGTTAATTCAAATTTTCATCTATCTTTTTCCGTCTGCTCTTCTGTATCTCATCGTATCCTACGTCAACCAACGTCTATTTTTCCTGTCACTTTGTCAATCTTAATTCACGTCTATATTTTTCAGTACCACCTTCTCTATCTCATCCTATCCTTCATCTATCCAAGCCAATATTTGTCTATCTCTCTGGCAATATAAATTCCCGTCTATATTTTTTAATCTTCTCTTCTCTATCTCATCGTATCCTGCATCTATCAACGTCTATCTTCTTCTATCTCTTTGTCAATATAAATTCACGTTTATCTTTCTCAATACCATCTTATCTATCTCATCCTATCCTTTGTCTATCCGCGTGAATCTTTTTCTATCTCTTTTTGACAATCTAAATTCACGTCTATATTTTTCAATACCCTCTTCTCATTCTTATCCTATCTTTTATCTACCCACATCAATGTTTTTCTAACTCTCTGTGAATTTAAATTCCCATCTATCTTTTTTTGTCTCCGCTGTTCTATGTCATCCTATCCTATGTCAACCAACGTCTATCTTATTTTATCATTTTTTCAATCTAAATTCACGTTTATCCCTCTCAATACCCTCTTCTCTATCTTATCCTATCCTTTGCCTATCAGCGTCAATCTTTTTCTATGTATCTGTCAATCTAAATTCACGTCTATCTTTTTCTATACCGTCTTTTCCATTTCATCCTATCCTTTATTTATACACGTCAATAACTTTCTATATCTCTAAAATTTTAAATTCCGATCTATCTTTTTTAATCTCCTCTTCTGAATCTCATCGTATCCTACATCTTCTTCTATCTCTTTGCCAATCTAAATTCACGTTTATCTCTTTCAATACCTTCTTCACTATCACATGCTATCCTTTGTCTATCTGAAACTATCTTCTTCAATCTCTTTGTCAATCTAAATTCACGTCTTTCTTCTTCAATATCCTCTGCCCTATCTCTTCGTATTACCCATCTATCAATTTTTACTTTTCGATCTATGTTTTAATCTAAATTTAAGTCAATTTTTTCTATCTTATCCTATCCTTTATATATCCACATCAATATTTTTCTAACTCTCTGTTAATTTATATTCACATCTATCTTTTTTAATCTCCTCTTCTCTATCTCATCCTATCCTTTGTCTGTCCGTGTCAATTTTTTTCTATCTCCCTATCAATTTAAATTCCCTTCTATATTTTCTCATCTCCTTTCTTCTATTTCATCGTATCCTACATCTATTAACGTCTATCTTTTTCGATCTCTTTGACAATCTAAATTCACTTTTATCCTTTCCAATCTCCTCTTCTCTATCTCATCGTATCCTACACCAACCAACGTCTATATTTTTGGATCTCTTTGTTAGTCTCAATTCACGTATATCTTTTTCAATACCGTATTCTCTATCTCATCCTATTCTTCATCTATCGCTGTCAATATTTTTCTATCTCTCTGTGAATCAAAATTTCCGTCTATCTGTTTAAATCTCCTCTTCTCTATCTCATCGTATCCTATATCTATCTACATCTATTTTTTTCTATCTCTTTGTCAATCTAAATTTACGTTTATCTTTTTCAATCTACTCTGCTCCATCTCATCCTATCCTTCATCTATCCACGTCAACCTTGAGGTTTAGCCGCTAGGTGGCTAACGATAAAAGTAACCAACAAGTGAGATCAATCTTTGGGCCTATAAATAAAGGCCCGGCAAACCGTTTTGCCAAGTTCGATACGGTTGTCGACTAAGGTATGGAAATAAATTTTAAGTGTGGAGATATATAAGCATGGACGTCACGTTATCTTTCTGGTACGTGGTCAACGTCAAATTAACTTTTTAAATAAATTCCCTAACTTTTCGATGGATTCCCGAATTTCGGGGGATATAAAATGATAAGAGTACTCAATCGCAGAAGATAGAAAAAGAGATTGAAAAAGATTGAAATTCGTAATAGAGAGATAGACTAAGGGATAGAACATGATACGAGTCCTCGGTCAACCAAATGGTCGAAATTTTCAAACAAAAAAGATAAAAATTGAACAAAAACAGTTGAATGTTCAAGCTAAAAACATAAAACTTTTGGAAGACAGTTGAATTTTTAAACCGCAAAGTTGAATCTTCAACAAAAAAGTTAATTTTCTGCCCAGAAAGATGACTTTTCTACCATAAATGATGATTTTTCTCTCAAAAGACGATTTCTTAACAAAATAGTTTTCCAAAACTTGAATTGAAAAAAAATTAATTTTAAAATGAAATTCTTTTTCAACTTGTTGAATTAAACCAAAACAGACGAATTTTTATACAAATAGTTTAATTTTCTACAAATTGTTGAATTTTAAAGCCAAATAGGAGAATTTTCTAAAAAACAGATCAATTGTAGCCATTTTTTCAAAAGTAGTTGAAATTTCAACCAAGTAGTTGATTTTTCTACCCAAAAATACGAATTTTCAACAGAATAGTTAAATGCTTAACCAAAACCGATTAATTTTCAACCGAAAAGTTGAATTTTCAACCAAAAAATATTAATTTTCAAACAAAAAAGATAAATTTTTAATCAAGAGAGACGACTTCTCTACTATAAAAGATGAATTTTCATTCCAAAAGGACAAAATTTCCACGAGTCAGTCGAATTTTCATCCAAAAACAGATGACTTCGTTAAAATAGTTGAATTGTCAACCTAAAAGGTGCAACCAAATCTTCGAAGTTTTTAACCAAAAATATTAAAATGAAACCAAAAACAATTGAATTTTTAATTCTAAGAATTGAATCATAATAAAAAAAGTTGATTTTCAACCCAGAAAGAGGACTTTTCTACCAGAAATGATGAAGTTTCTATCAAAAGACAGGATCTGTAAAAGAAATTTGTTTGAAATGTAAAAATATGTACTTATTTCTTTAGTTAAAGTATCAAGAAAAAAAAACATTTTTTTGCTGCATCTATAGGTACAAATCAATAAAATTGCATTTTTCGTCATTCTCTATTATATTGTATTTCGACAAAAAATTTTTGTTCACACTTTTTCCATATAAGATTATCCACTTCCATAAACTTTACCTAAAAAAAATTGAAAAAGAAATTTTTCTCCATACACAAAAAATTAAAAGAATTGCAAATTTTTCAATCGACTTGTCCAGTGGTAATATACTTCAAAAAAATTTCAATTTGTTCGTAATGTCACAAAGAAACTTTAAGTTCTATTACCAATTAATCTAATCATTTTGAGTTTTTCCGTGCCACCCTATTTGAAATGAAATCGGTTTCGAAAGTTTTCCGGACGCATTTATTTATAACTCATTATTTATATTTATTCATTTATTTGCAAAAAAGGTAACAACAATTTAAAATAATTTTAATGCGTTACTGCACAACTGCGCAATAATTTTATAAAAATATTTTACTCTTTTCTAAAAACAGTTCGTTTTTGGATAGCTTTTGGTGAAGTGTCAACTGTGAATTTTCACCATTTGAGTAAAGTTGATTTTCAGATTTGGTCAGACTGACCATGACTACTTGCGGATGTCTCGATTTTGCTTGGAAGTAATCATAATATGTATGAGAGGCGAAAGAGAAATCCGTCGAAGCGCGCAAAACGTACCTAGCACCTAGTTTTCTCATTGGAATTGCAATAAGCTTGCTTCTCATATGAACTGTATGCATTACGCCCCCTCCAACGAGAGAAAAATATCTTCTGGGCACATTAAGGCAAAACAGACCAATTTTTAAAATATTTTCTAAAAAATTTTTTTTTTTAACTACACTGTTAGAAATTTCTGTAAGAATTTTCAGGGACGCGTCATTCAAGCTTTATGCAGAAACCGTTTCTGAATTTTCTAATAAGGAACAGAAATTTCAGCAACGGTAACTGCATAATGCTTTAGTCACATGATTCAGAAAATTCTGTCACAATTTAGTAATTTTCAGTTACTGTAACTTAAAATTTCGAAGCATTACAAGTTTTTTTCGGTTCATTAATTTTTATATAAGATATGTTGTAATTTACATATAAATTTACTATAATTACTATAATTTATATTGATTGAAATCTTTTTGGAGGCCTAATACCAGCATTTTTGATGTTAGATTCAACAGAGGTCTCTGTTATAGAATCGTTGATAAGTAGATAATCTACTATATCAAAATTAATTTTTATTATGCGAAATTAAATTCAAACGCGAGAAATTAAGTTCTAAAAAATTCACTGCGAACTGGATTTGAACCAGCAACCAACTCATTACATGTGAGGTGCTCTACCAATTGGGCTATCGCAGTTCACCAGTGAAAATATTGAACTAGTAACTGGCCTTGAAATAATAACATCTCTAAAATAATAATTTCGATCGAAATTAAGGAAATACAAGTTCTGAAATTTTCACTGGTGAACTGCGATAGCTCAATTGGTAGAGCCCCTCACATGTAATGAGTAGGTTGCTGGTTCAAATCCAGTTCGCAGTGAATTTTTTAGAACTTAATTTCTCGCGTTTTAATTTTATTTCTCATAATAAAAATTAATGTTGATATAGTAGATTATCTACTTATGAACGATTCTATAACAGAGACCTTTGTTGAATCTAACATCAAAAATACTGGTATTAGGCCTCCAAAAAGATTTCTATCATATTAAACCAGTCTAACCGAAACTTTCTTTAAAAAAACTTAGTTCCAAATATTGATATAATTTATATTGTTGAGGCAAATATATACTACAAATTTATATTAAAATTAATGAACCAACGCAACTACTCAAGATTACAGATATAACCTATCTAGCCAAGAGGGCGTCATTTGACGTAAACAGTGGACTCACCATTCAATTTAAACCTGGATTAATTATTAATTTACGCAGCTGCTGCTAGTCACTTGCGGTCCTGATGTACCTTTTTAGAAGTTCATTTATGAGGCAGATGATCGCAGCATCTTGTAACTATTTTATTTCAAAGATAATTCGCTCATCAACCGAGCTTCTAGATCGTTGCCTTTACTCGCGATTTCAACCATTTTTTAAGTTTCTTCTTCTCGTGCAAATTTCGAATCCTTTTCACGCTTGAGATCATTTTATATCGAAAAAAGGTTTACTGCATCGTTATAATTCAACCCAACCTTTTGCAGTGCATTGCCGCCCATGACCACAACCATCATGCTTTGTCCGCTTCGAACGCGATCGAGAAGTGAGAAGTGCGCAGTTGCTAACTGCACACTTCTTCCAGTCATGATAACTTATATTTCTTTTACCATTTAGAAATTTTAGGAAACTATTGGTAAATTTCAGTTACTTTAGTATCCTAAATGTGTCGGAATTTTCCGAAAATTTCTAACAGTTGAGCCAACAAACACGCGCGCCATATGCGTGATTATTGAATATTTCAATTTTTCAAGTATTAGGTTGTTTTGCACTGAAAAGGGCTAAATAAGTAAAAAATGAAAATAAAAGTAATTTGTATTAAATGAGGGTTTTTTTTTAAATCTGCTGAAACCTTTTAAACCTTTCACGATTTCTTAAAATGCCTTGAAATATTCTGAAACCTCATAAAATCGTATAAATTTCTCTAAATCCTATAAAATGCCTGAAAATAATTTCAAATACTTTGAAAAACTTCAAAATTGTTTAAAATTCGTCATAATCTACCAATCAGGCTTTCAACAATAACAAGTGCAAGATTTTGGAGACATTTCGTTATACAACCTTTTTTTCAAATGGATCCAAAATTTGGTTTTATGATTTATTTTGAAGTGTCTCATCGTCCCGAAATTCGGGAAGAGTTTTTGAATATTTTCATAAGCTTGGCTAGACATCCCGAATTTTCGGGACTAGTCCATACCCTTTTCCAACTGGCCGATTTTTTCTGGACGATTAGACCATTTATGGTATAATCTTGGATTTAAAAATTTGGGACAAAAATCTATAGATATATCAAGCCTTACAATCTTAATGTTAGTTTTTTAGATCCTGGATTATAAAACCTAATATCGGGATTTTTAGGCTTACTATCTATAAAATGGTCTCCCAAATTTTAAAATCCAAATTTATTATTGGTATAATCCACCTTCACGAAAATTTAATTTTCAATGTGAAATCAATCGTTATGTCTTGAGCAATCCTATAGAATTGCTTCAAACGACCCTACTATAGATAATAAATAAAATAAATCTATTATCTATTGACAATAGTTAAAATGTAATGCGCGGAAATGAATTATCATCTGAAAAGGCTTTTTCGTCTGATTTCGTGACATGTTAAAAAAACTAACCCGTATCTTTTTTTATGAACCCATTTTTTCAGTATAAAAATTCAAAAACGTACCAACCCCTTTCCATAAATATGAAGACAGACTCAGGGGATGCTCTAGCTGGGACGAATAATATTCGCGGTATTTTTCCTTTGCTTCCTTGAATTATTTTACGATTCATGTTTCAAATTGACTCACAAAATAGAAAAGCGAAACGAGAGAAATGTTATTGTACAGGGGATCAGCTGAATATACCTTGGAGGTAAAATTTTGTATTTTTCTTGCGCATAGTAAATTACTGCTTCAAAAATCTATACCAAAATATTTTTATTTGTGTAAAAAAATCAGCGAATACTTAAAAATACTTCAGAAAGAAGTGATTTTTATTTTCTCAAGAAATCTAAATATTAAACCGTTGCATATCATTCTGATTAACAACTTCATATCAGAATAATCCACTTTTGCCAAGACTTCTGGAAGATTTACAAATCGAATTTTCATCAAAAAAGTTGAATTTTTGACCAAAAGAATGACTTTCTAACAAAACTGTTGAATATTCAACAAAATAATTAAATTTTCCAGCAAATAATTACATTTTCAACCCTAAAGATGATTTTTTAGCCAAAAATACAATAAAAGACTTTTTAACAAGAAAGAATTAACCGTAACCAAAAAAAGGTGGATTTTCAATCAATAAGATGAGATATCTACCAAGGAAATGAATTTTCAACTGAAACTATGAATCTTCAACTTAAGTATTTGAATTTTCAGTAAAGTAATTAATTTTTGGCCAAAAAAAGGGAATTTTCAAAAAAAAAGATAAATTTTTGATGAAAAAGAAGAATTTTCAACTAAAATAATTAATCTTCAACAAAAAAAATGATTTTTTAACTAAAAACCATACTTTTCTACAAAATAGTTGATTTTTTAACTAAAAAAATACGCTTTCAACCAAAGAAAAATTTCAACTAAATAGTTTAATTTTCAAATAAAAAAAATTAATTCATAACAAAAAATGTAATAGTTGATATTTCTACCAAAAAAGATAATTTTTCAAGAAAATAGTTAAATGTTAACTAAAACAAATTAATTTTCAACCAATCAGGGAGGTGATTATGTAATTTAATTTCACTTTCATTTTACTTCCACGTGAATTTCATATTCACCTCACTTCAGTTTTTTGAAAAAATATTGAAATCCTCTGTGAATTTTGACAAAAAAAAAATGAGATAAAATTAAAATTCATGTGGAAGTGAAATGATAGTACATAATCGCCTATCAGTTGCATTTTTCACAAAAAAGGGATAATTTCTAACAGAAGAGATGATTTTTCAACAAAAAAGTTACATTTTCTACTAAAATATTTGAATTTGTAACCCGAAAAATGAATTTGCGACATATCAGTTGAATTTTTAACTGAAAAAATAATTTTCTAACGAAATTGTTGAATTTTAAACAAAATAATAAAATTTCTAGCCAAACAATAACATTTTAACCGGGTTAATTATTCGTCGAAACTTAATAATGAAACTTGAAACTTGAAACTTGAAAATGCATTTATCCAAATTGTATACATATAGAATTTACCCGTATTATATTACCATAATTGTAAATAATGAAATGAAAATGTTTAAACTAATTTTTAGGGCAAATAACCTCTTTTTCCTACTTCTTCACATTTTTCTGCAAAAAGTAACCTTTTTTAATTCACTTATTGCATTTGGCAATCTGCAATTACTGTTTTTCTTCAAAATAAGTTTAAACATTTTCATCAAATGATGTGTAATATTGGCAATGTATATAAAAGGGGATAATTCTATATGTATACACAATTATACATTTAATACATACATTTTCAAGCCACTAAGAATATAAAAAAAGTCAATAACAAGAAAAACAATTCGATCTCGAGTGTTTCCACTTCGTTTGTATTTATAATTATATGGTGCTCATTTCACGAGAACTTTGCTTCCGTCAGCAAATGTAGTTGCTTCCTCATAGAGGAAGCATTAGTTATTTTTTTCAACACTAGGCAAACCAAAGACTTCATTTTGATCAATTTAAAAATAGGAATTTACCAAAAATACAAAATTGCAAAATAATACAAACAATTTTTTAAATACAAAGACAAATCAGACGAATCAAATTTTGTATTCGAAATGGTAATTTTTTGAGCTGGAAAAGGGAAGGGAAAATGTCTGTCGCACCCTATCCCTTTTCCAGTTTTATGATTTTTTTACAGAAATTGTCATAATTATTCTATTTGAAAATTTATGATCAAAAAATCTTTTCAAATCATGCGTCAACTTTCAATTATGTCGATGAAAAAAGTTTTTCTGTCAGAAACAGATGATTCAATTATTATAAATGAGCATAACTTCCTTAATCTTCGATAAAGTGTCACTCAGAGAAATGTCCTTTTGTGACAAAGGGATATTTCTTGAAGTAAATGGAATTTCCTCTCAAATTTAAGGTTGAGAGGATTTTCATTTGTCTCAACAGGAATCCATTTGCAGCAAAAATTTTCCTTATGCGACTAACTTCACCTACTCTTGCCGCCAAATAATTCTGTTTGTGTAAAAAATATATTCACTTCGTTCAAAACAAAACAGGCAAGAGGACAATGCTTTTGTTTCAAGACAATTTCTTCTCTGACTGGTATTAATATTAGAAACCAATTATAAATCAATCGATTTTCATTGAATCAAGGAATCTTTTCCGTTCTTGCATCAATTATAAATTATATTGAAGAAGAAAGTTTTACTCTAAAAAAGCGTGTTTTCAAATATTATGCATTACCATAGCTTCATTACTCTTCAATCAACTTTAAATCATGAGAATAAGAAAATTTGTAGTATTCGATTTTAAAAATATATAAATTACCATAACTTCCTTACTCTTTAATAAAATGTATTAATATTGTAGGTAAATCGATTCGTCTCGAACCAAGGAATCTTTTATATTCTTGCATCAACTTTGAATTATATTGAACAAAAAAGTTTTCCTATAAAAAACCGTATTTTCAAATATTATGCATTACCATAGCATCCTTACTCTTCAATAAAATGTACTAATATTATAGGTCAATCGATTCGTCTCGAGTCAACACATCTTTTCTGTTCTTGCATCAACTTTGAATTATGTTAATGAAAAAAGTTTTACTATAAAAAACCGATTTTCAAAATATTATTAATTGTTAAAAAAATGCATTAATTTTTTTTAGAAAGCCTTTGGTCAGTTTCAAGATATTGTGGGAAAAATAAGCCCTCCATATTTCATCAACTTATCTGCAACCGTTTTCAAGTTATCGTGTTCACAAAAAAGTGTTTCATCCACACATACACACATCCACCCACACACACATCCGGACAATCGCTTAGAACATTGTATTAGACATTTTTAAATTGAGGAAGGTTCAACTAAATGAATTTAAAATTTTTGGAAAATGTTACCATTACAAAACTTCCGCTATGAGGAAGCAAAAAAGACAAAACTCAAATAGGGGATCTCTAAATCATATCCGAGTTTTGATTTTTTTTAAATTTGATGAGTAAAAAGTTAATGCCGACGCTTATGACTTCGTCGATATAACAATTGACACTCGAAAGTTCATGACAGCGACTGGCACCTGACATGACTGTCACATGACTCCACAAACTCATGGCAGGCAATTATTATCTTGAGAATCGCATCATTCTGATGCGCAATTTGCTGATCAGATAAAAAATCCGAAATTTATATAAAAGCGTTGCATATTATTTTGATCCAATTTCAGGATCAAAGTGTACAACTGGAATTTACTGTGGTTTCATAATGACTGAAGATTTAAATTCGATCTGCTTTCTTCCTAAAGTACTATCGAAAATTTTCCATACAAAAAATATTTTGGATACCAGAAAATATGTTTATGCAAGATCCTGTTGAGCATAAAAATCCTTTTTCTAGGAATTTCGTGATGATATCCTGTTTCTTGTGTATAAGGTTCAAGTAAAGTGCAATAATCTAGCTAATTTGACAGAGGAACGTCGATTGTCGAAGGAAGAATCGAAATGCTTTCGGCGATGCCCTCTTAGCCGCCATTCAAGCATCAGCATTTAGGAATCCAATATCGCCGGATTGAAGAGCTAGTGGAACAGGGTGAGAGGGTAATTTGACTCCAGAATCTTTGATCCTTGATCTTCTTGGAAAGACATTTCGCTTTTGATTCGTCCAAATAATATGAGAATACTATTTCTCAGTAAATGCCAGTTGATCAGTTTAATCCCGAAATTTGATCAAAATGATATGCAACGCTTTCATACAGGTTTCGGAATTTTCATTTCATTAGCAAATGGTGCATCAGAATAATATGATTCTCAAGATCAATTGCTTGCCATAAATTTTCATGAGTAGCAACTGCCGAGTGTCAGTTTTTATGTTACGACCAAGTCTACAAGGTCTGTCTTAAAAGTATTCGACCTTGAGCTCTAAATTTGTACCTAGTTGTGCTATTGTCAAAAATAGGTAACTATCATTTAGTGTGTGGAGGGGGGGGGGTTGACCTGTGAAGCCCCGTAATACGTGACATGGACCTACAAATCCTTAGTCGACTAGTGTAAGCAGTTGCGTAAACGTCTAACCACGTACGCGTCACATTTCAGGATGACGCAACGCACTGTACAAAGAACGTGCATTCAATTTTACCAAAAACTTGATCATTAATGTTTGGAAACGATTGTTATGATTCACAAAATGTATGTTCATGAGTCTGTGAGTGATACTCAAATTAAAGAGTGGTTTAGGCTATTCAAAGGTAGTCGTACTTTAGTGGAAAGTGTTTAATAATGTAAACCCTCGTTAAAAATTGAAAGAGATATAGGAGGATGTCGGGATTCCAAAAACTATTGTTTCGGAAATTTTGCGCCCGATTTGTGGAAAAGTGGCGATTTGGTTCATCACCAGGATAACACACCTGCCCACTCATCGCAGCTTATTCAGCAATTTCTGGTGGAGCACAGCCTTGACAACTTCAGAAGCCCCATACAGTCCTGACCAGGCTCCCTGTGTAGCCAGGAGGATCGCTGGAAGAAGTTTGCGGCTTCCAGATGGGAGTACTTTCTAGGGGATATCATCGTCATTGACCAGAATTAACTCTCACTTCTGGTATATATATATATATATATATAGATTTGGTATAGAGATTTATAGCCCAATATAGGAAATTTAGAATTTTTCTCCCAATCTGAAATTTAAAATGTTCTAAAACACTCTTTATTGTCCTAGAAAATTGTAAGTCTTCCAGAAGTGTAAGACCAAACTATTTTAATCTATAGAAACACATTTGGAATAAACAAATTTATTTCCAAAGTTGAACATTCATCTTTTTGACTTAAAAATGAACTTTTTTGTTGAAAAATCAAAAGTTTGGTTTAAAAGTCATCCTTTTTGGTTAAAAATTCGTCCTCTTGAGTTGCAAATTATAATATTTTGGTAGAAAATGCGTCTGTTTTTCTTGAAAGTTGAACTGCTTTGTTCAAAATTCGTTTTTTCTTTCCGCGACTGGAAAAGTAAGTATATCGTCAAAAATCAATTTTTTTAACTGAAAATTTCACTATTTTATTTCTGGTTAATAACTTATGTTTCCTAGTTCAAAATTCAACTATTTGGTTGAAAATGAATGTATTTTCTTTAAAATCCGACTTTTAACTAAAAAATTAATCTTCTTGATTGAAAATTAATCTTTTTGGTTGAAAATTTAACTATTTTATTTCTGGTTAATAACTTATGTTTTCTAGTTCAAAATTCAACTATTTGGTTGAAAATTAATGTATTTTCTTTAAAATTCGACTTTTAAGTAAAAAATTAATCTTCTTGATTGAAAATTCATCTTTTTGGTTGAAAATTTAACTGTTTTATTAAAAATATACTTTTTTTTTGTCGAAAAAGAATTTTTTAAACTCAAAATTTAACAATTTTAGTTGAAGATTCATCATTTAGTTGAAAATTCATCTATTTGGTTGAAAATCAAACTATGTTATTGAAAATGCATTATTATAGTTGCAAATTAATGTTTTTAACTGAAAATTTAACTATTCCATTTTCGGTTGATAATTGATGTTTTTTTACGGAAAATTCAACTACTTGCATGAAAGTTAAACTATTTCTTTTTAAATTTTTTGTTTGTTGAAGTCTCGTAATTTTAGACAAAAATTCATCCCTTGGTATAAAAGTGCAATTATTCTTTTGAAAATTCATTTTTTTTGTCAATTTTCTTTCATTGCAAATTTTACTATTTTATTTTTGGTTAAAAATTTAACTACTTGTTTGAAACTTAAACTTCTTCTTAAAAATGCATTGCTTTGGTTGATGATTTATCATTTTATTTGCAAATTCATCTCTTTGGTTTAAAAATTTAACTATTTTGTTAAAAGTTCTTTTTCTTTAGTTAGAAATTTTTAAAAATTTAATTATTTAATTGTTGGTTGAAAAATTATGTTTCTTGGTTGGTAAAATTACCTTTTTTAGTTGCAAATTTAACTATTTGGTTGCAAATTTGTCTTTTTTGGTTGAATTCAACTGTTTTTTATTTAAAATTAAAATATTTTTTGGTGATGATATCAACCAGTACATTTTTAGTTCATGATTCAGTTTTTAGGTTGGAAATTGAACTACTTGTTTGAAACTTTATCAGCTTTGTTAAAAATTCTCTTTTTTTGGTTGAAAGGTTATTCCTTTTTCTGAAAATTCATCATTTCGGTTAAAAATTCAACTATTTTGTTGAAAATTTTTGTTTGTTTTAAATTTTTTTTTATTAAAACTTTTACTATTTCATTTTTTGTTGAAAATTTAACTACTTAGTCGAAAGTTGAATTCCTTCTTAAAAACTCATTGGTTTGGTTGATGATTCACAATTTTATTTGAAAAATTCATCTCTTTGGTTGAAGATGTAATTATTTTGGTGAAAGTTTGTTTTGTTGAAAATTAATTTTTTAACTGAAAATTGAATTATACATTTTTTTGGTTGAAAATTATTATTTTTTTAAAAATAAAAATGTAAATATTTCATTTTGGGTTGACAATTGATGTGTTTTGGTTGAAAATTCAAGTGTTTGTTTCAAAACTGATCTTTTTCAGTTGAAAATTAAACTAGTTGGTTGAAAATTCATGTATATTGTTGAAAGTAAAATTTTATCTAAAACATTTTCTATTGGTCCTAGGAAGTTGTAAATCTTTTAGAAGTGGGATTCGGAACTAGGTGAATCTATTGAAATGCTTTGAGAAAGAAAAAAATAAACTTTCAGAGCCATAGAGATTTGTAGCCCAATATAGGAGAATTGTAATTTCTCCCTCACCCTGAAATTCAAAATTTTCTAAAACATTCCTTTTTCAAGAAATATTATCTCGGCCATGATTAACATGCCAGTTTCAAAAAAAATTATAACTACTGATTGAAAATTTTATTGAAAATTTGTCTATTCCGATTGAAATTTGAATAATTTGGTTGAAAATTTTGTTTCATCTTGACTGAAAAATGCTTCTTGGTTGAAGATTTAGCTCTTTTGTTGAAAATTCGTCTTTTTGGTTGAGTTCAATTATTTTTTATTTAAATTTAAAATATTTTTTTTTGAATATCAACTATTGCATTTTTTGTTGAAAAATCGTTTTTTAAGTTGAACATTTTTTGTTTTAACTGAAAATTTAACTAATCCATTTTTGATTAAAATCTATCTTTTTTCAGTTCAAAATTCACGTATTTCGTTAAAAAATTGTTTTTTGGTAAAAAATTAATCTTCAAGGTTGAAAAATCATCTGCGTGATTGAAAATTTAACTGTTTAGTTGAAAGTAAAACTGCTTTATTAAAAATTCATTTCTTGATGGAAGCTTCATCATTTTAGTTAAAAATTCATATCTTCGGTTGAAAAATCATCTGTGTGGTTGAAAATTTAACTGATTGGTTGAAAGAAGAACTGCTTTGTTAAATATTTATTCCTTTGTAGAAGATTGATCATTTTAGTTAAAAATTTAGATCTTTGGTTGAAAATGTAATACTTGTTTAAAAATTAATCTTTTTAAATTGTAAATTTAACTATTCAATTTTTTGTGGAAAATTTATAGCTTTTAGTTGAAAATCAACTATTTGACTGAAAATGGATACTTTTTATTAAAAAATGTATGTAGTTTGTTGAAGATTCAACGACTTCTAAAAAATTTTCAGTTGGACACTCTAAGGCCAAGTAAACAGCACCTAGTGGTCACGAAATTTAAAAACCTAATTAGAACGTCCTAATAACGTTCTGTGGGCGAACAAGTCAAAAGACTTTATAAAAATGTTCAAAAAATCGTCCTTACCCAGGTTAAATTATGTTCTGAAAACGTGTGATGTGCACACGTTCTACAAAAACGTCTTTGGGACATTAGATGTTTAAGAAACGTTATCTCATCTGATTTAAGACGTTTCTGAGACATTGTTTTGACATTCATTAACGATTGTGACCACTGTTATATCAACTGTAGTGTCCTGAAGATTAAAAAACAGCTGCATTCAAATCTCAAAATCGAAGTCTTACGAATTTTCACGACTTCTAAAATTTATTCGAATTTTTAGCCTTGTCTCTTTTACCATTGGATCTGGTATGGTTGGTCATTCTGAAGAAGTGGGTTCAGAGGATGTTCGCAGTATTTCCCTCGATTTTTCTGTTCTTCTGATCGGTTCCTAGGAGCCAAGGGTTAGCGAAAAGAGAGCCAACCTCTGGAACCAATAAAAATGCTCGACATTCTCTCGGTCTAACGGCTCATTCGTTTGTCCGTTTGTCCGTCGTTTTATCCTCTGATGGGAGCACGCGAGCACGCGCCTCCAAGTTCTTGGAGGACTTCTTACTTCGCGACTTTCTTTCTACCATGCTGTCCCTCTTTTTCCTCTCTGCTTTCTCTTCGTCTCACTAGAAAACTACCCTCCTTCCACTTTGCCTCTTCTTTTCCCGGGATCGAGCCCATCAAAGACTAACCAAATATTTGGCCAGGTCCTCGTCGTTCTCCCACGGGATGAGCCGCGGGACCACCCAACTCTTTAAACTGTATCTTCTTCAATCCTCCTGCTGGCTTCCGGAAGACGCTTTGTATCAATACTCTCAGTCAAGTCCTGCTGGATTTTTCTACAATTGGACTGAAACTGTAATACTTGTTTGAACTGCGGTTTCAAGGGCGCTCTGTTTATTGAAAGATTCATCGGATATTGTAAATACGATTTGAGTTTGGTTTGAGATGTGAGGGGTTGATTCGGGTTTTAAATTGATTGGGTAGGGATTTTTTCAATTGGTTGTTTGATTAAGTGCTTTACAGTTGCTCAAGTACGCTACCTCGCAATCTAAGTACTATTGATACATCAATATACACATATATACAATTTGTGACATTTCGGTGACCCCCCCTCCCCCCAAATATCACGTGACACTGAAGCTGACCCCTTTTTTATTTTCAAAAGCGAAGTTTCTCATCCTCCCGAAATTCGGGATTAGTAGTCAAATATTTTTCATAAGCTTGACTAGTCCCGAATCTTCTGAATTTTGAAGTGTCCCAAAAAGCTTCTTTTACTTAACTTCTTTCACCATCAACTGGAGCGTGGCACGCTATAATAAATCATCTTCTGAATTCCACTTACATTCTAATCCACAACAACTCGGAAGATACAAATGCTCCTTGACATGCTGTTTTGCTCTCTCATTCATAATCAGATTGACTCCTTGGCTATTATGTGATTCACTGTCTACTCCTGACCATAGCTCGAGTCCGTTTTTTAACTCCCAATTTTCCATTACTTTTCTGTCGCATCCCTTTTTCTTTGATTCACGTACACATACAACATCTAGCTTCCTTACGTGCATTATTTCTCGCAATTGTCTTTCCTTAAGATCATTTACACCTCTAGAATTGCCAATACCCAGTCTCCATTCATCGCCTGAAACTTTTACGGGGGCATGCCTTTCGTTAACCGAAATTTCAGTCTAATCCGAGGCTACTCTATTGTTTGTATTATTCATGGTTTGAAGTATACACCCAACTACAAACTTGATGCGAGAAATGGACTAGTCACTAGTCATACACCTTTTCCAACTCCCAAAATTTTTCGGGACAACTAGACACAGCCTTTTGAATACGAAATATAAATGTAATTTTATATCAACTTTAATCAAACAATGAATAATGAGTTATTTGTGGTTGGACCTGAACCAATCTATTCAAATTATCACATTTTCCAAGTAGGAGAAGAAATAATTCAAAAAATCATACATTTCTAAAAATGGTTAATATTTGAAAACATTCTTTTCAACAAATTTGTATAAAAAGAGTACTTTCGACAAATTGAGGTAAACATTGTAAACCCTGAAAGGGAAATGGCTTAATGGTATACTACTACTACTACACAAATATTTATAAGCAACCCCTGAAAGGAAAAAAGAGGGAGAAAAGGGAAAGAGTCAACCAAAACCAACCTGTTATACTCTTTCCTTATTCTTTTTCCATCTTTTTTTTACTACTAGGGACCAACATGTTTTGAAGCCAATTTATACCTCCTCATCAGGAACTATTTACAGGAAAACTACAGGTACGCTCAACTCCCGATATAAGACCCCCCGGTTTACGATATTCCTAGAACTGATGGCCTCCGCAGTTTCGTGATGAGAAGAGCCGCGAGGCCAAAAGAGAGGATCTGTTCAGTCAAGAGTGACAAACAGCTTGAGGGCCGCACTCTCAGCGCGTTAGTTGCATCAGGTTGCGTCATTCGTCCAAATCCAACAGAACTGGTTCATACAGCCTGTTTCCGTTTGGATTCCCCCGATTTAGGATCACGGCCAAGACAAGCCAAGCGTAAAAGGAGTTGAGTGTATGAATAACAGAAACGTATGCTAATTAAAATTATATAATACCTGACAATAAAAACCATAGATATTTATACAAAATTTTACTTTGTCTAATTTTCTATTATTTGGTGAAAATTGATAAACCTATACAAACTATTTTTTATAACAAGAATAAAGAACTAATTGAATCAATCAACTGATTTCAGTTTTTTGTTAATTAAATAGATATCCTCAATACTTTCAGCTAGACCTCCAATCATATCAATTACATTTACCCAATTTCTATTAATTTCGCAAATATCGATAATTCTCGAAAAAATGATCTATAGAAATAAACATTAAAAATTAAAAATTGTAAAAGGTTAACACCCCGCGTATAACTCCATACAATCGATTCCAATATTTTTGCCACAATCATCCCAGCACTAATTGAGTAATATATTTAATCAAAAATTTTTTTAAACACGAAAATTATTGTTGAACATCACATTAACTACAATCCCAATTTAAGACATAGTTTACTTTTAATGCATATTGGAAAACTGAAAATTGAAAGTGGAAATATTAGAATTTTTTTTTTTTTAATTCTTAAAATTTGTCTGAAAGACAAGTAAATGAACCTCACAGTAAATACTTTTTTTAAACATTTTTATATAAAAAACAGAAAGAAAAATACCACTTCAAAGTCTTGAATGAATAATGAGTTAAAACTATTTGATACTAGTATGAGAATACTTTTAATTCAATTCTCTAGACATTTTTTTCCATTTGAGAACAATAATCTTTTCCCATTTTATAAAGAATTCTCAGCTTTTACCTGTTTTCAAGAAACTTTCCTTTTTTCTTGTTTTTTCGCTTGGATTTGAACCGAATTAATAAAACCAAACAGAAACAATCCAACCATTCTTAGTAAAAAATTAATTTTTTTTTTCGTTGAAAAGTGTACCATTATATTTTTGGTTGAGAATTCATGTTTTTTGTTGATAATACATCTTTTTGTAGAAAATGAATCTTCTTGGTTATTAAAAAATGTATGTTGAAAATTCATCTATTTGGTTGTGGATTCAACTTTTTTTCTGAATTCTTCATTTTTCGTTGAATTTCATTTGGTTAAAAATTAATGTGTTCAGTTGAAGATTCATCATTTTAGTTGTAAATTCAACTATTTGGTTATAAATTAACTTTTTTCTTGAAAATTCATAATTTTTGTTTGAAATTTGAGCGTTTTTGATTTTTGAAAAATATTCGTTTCTTTGGCTTAAAAATTCAACGATTTGGTAGAAAATTAAACTATATGGTGGGAAAATTTATCTATTTGGTTGATGATTCAACTATTTTATTAAAAATTCGTTTTTTTCGTTAAATTCTACAGGTGGATAATTCCTTTTTTTTAACTGCAAATTTAACTCTTCCATTTTCAGTTGACAAATTATCTTTTATAGCTAAAAATTCAATTACTTGGTTGAAAATTCATGTATTTTTTTGAAGATTCATCATTTTAGTTGCGAATTCATTTATTTGGTTGTAATTTGACTTTTTTGTTGAAAATTCATATTGTTGGTTTAAAAGTTCAGCTGTTTTGTATAATATTTGTTTCTTTGGCTCAAAAATTTAACAATTTGGTAGAAAATTAAACTATTTGGTTGAAAATCAATCTCCATTGTTAAAAATTCATGTACTTGGTTGAGGATTGAACTATTTTATTAAAAATTCATCTTTTTTCGTTGAATTCAACTAGTTCATAGTAATTCTTTTTTTTTACTTCAAATTTAACTCTCATATTTTTAGTTGAAAACTTATCTTTTATAGAAAAATTCAACTATTTGGTTGAAAATTCATGTATTTTATTGAAGATTCATCATTTTAGTTGCAATTTCAACTATTTAGTTGTAAATTATCTTTTTGGTTGAAAATTCATATTTTTGGTTTGAAAATTCAGCTGTTTTGTAGAATTTTCGTTTCTTTGGCTTAAAATTGCAACAATTTGGTAGAAGATTAACCTCATTGGTTGAAAATTAATCTTGTTTGTTAAAAATTCATCTATTTGGTTGATGATTCGTTTTTGTTGTTGTTTGAAATTAGTTTTTTTTTTAATTTTAAATTTAACTCTTTCATTTTTAGTTAAAAATTTATCTTCAATATGTAAAAATTCAACTATTTGGTTGAAAATTCATATATTTTGTTAAAAATTCAGCTAGTTGGTAGAATATGAATCTATTTTGTTGAAAGTTTAATTCTTTCGTTAAAAATTTAACAATTTTGTTAAAGTCATCTTTTATGTATTCAATAATTTTTCATTCGTAAACCCGCAATTAGAATAAATCCAACAATCGATATTTTATAATCCATCATATTGAGAGAGACATGCATTTTACAGATTTTGCATACTCAGTATTTGTATTAGAAAATGTTACCAAATTCAGATATTATTTATGTCATTTATATATGCTAAATATAATAATATATTAAATTATTTGATTCGTTTCAAAAATTAAAAAACTACGTAACTACAGAACGCGTGCTTTGCATGCATGCATTTACTGCTAGTTATTTCATATTTATCGCAAAGATTTAATTCTGATAGGTGAGATCGAACATATATTTTATTAAATAGTTCATGTAGCTTAGAATTTGTAATAAATAATTGACATAATGTGTTTCTTTAAATTTGTTTCAGAAAAATGTTTACTGCATCTCCTCTACTGAACTATGATCTTTATGGTGAGTAAATGAAATTTTTGTTTCCACCAAAAATAATGTTCAAACTCTTTGTTCAATTTTTGTGTGGATTCGAACAAATTTGGGTGAGGCGAGATACGCATGAAAATTCGAAAAAAAGTTGGACCATCCTATTATACGCAAACTTGTTTTAATTTGAGAACAATTTTTTATAGTTTATTCTTCTCATTGTCACAGATAGAAAATCTGTCGACAACAAATGAACAAAATATTATTTTCCAATGTCCAAATCTTAGAAAACTTTTTTTTCTATTATTAAGAGATAAAGTAGAATAAAATTGAGTAGATAGCCGAAAAAGTATAGTACGGAAGCGAATCCTGTTTCTGTCATTGCGGTTTTAAACTTGGCAGGATGAGGAAGGTTGCTTCCTCTTTGCCATCTCTTTCTCTCCACCATTGTGTTTCATCTCTTTCGCTCTCGTTATCTCCAACTTGTTATCCTGCCTTTCTTCGGAATTCCCTGCCGTTCTACCATTGATTGATTTCTCGTTAATTAAAGAAGGGCCCCATACGAACACCCCTTCCTCCTCAAAGAGTACCAGGAATCAGCCGCGGAACACGCGTATACAAGAAAGTCGTGGTCAGGAAAAAGACGAATCGTTTCGATCCTTGCATGCCGATCGAACAATTTCTCCCTCTTGCACTCCTGAACGTCGTGCCATCTCTGGTGTAACCAGAATCTTAGTTCTGCATGAGCTGAATCATGAATATTCATTAAGGCATCAACTGGCATCAACCAGATCGATATACGTCTTACCATCACTGAAGAACTCGATCAATCGAACCTTTGACTTCTTTCACCTTCTATTCTCGGGAACTGTGAGGATAAAATAAAAATTCATAAAGGAAATATTTTCTTTTACCACTTTCTGGAATCTTCACTTTTTCATCTCATTCACAGATTCCGGAAAGAGTGATCTGGATTCATGAACATAAAAGGGGGACGTTGAACTTTTAATTCTCTCAGCATCCACTTTGGAATCCTACAAAGAAATTTAAAGCTTTCATTGCGAATGTCGAGGATTTAACAATTTATTCTTCTCTGTCGAAATCAGAATATCAACAAGCTCAATCTTGAATATTCTTATCACATATTGGCAATTCTCCAAAACAGGTCGATTTCGCTTCCCAGGGAAATAATTTTTTTTCAGCACATACTTCTTTTTTTTTACTGATTGTGAAATTTAGTGAATTCATGTGCAAAATACAATTTTTTACTTTTTATATACTGAAATGTAAAATTCTCAAAGTTTTAATTTTTCCAGCACATACTTCTAAATTTGTTTACTAATGTGAGATTTAGTGAAATCATGGACAAAATATAATTTTTTAAATACTGAAATGTAAGATAGATGAAATTCCCAGATTAACCATTTTTTTCAATACATATTTCTTAATTCTTTTACTAATTGTGAGATTTAGTTAAATCATTGACAAAATTCAATTCTTTACTTTTTAAGTACTAAAATGTAAAATAGATTAAATTCCCAGGATGTTTTTTCAGCTCATACTTATTATTGTTACTGATTGTGAGATTTAGCGAAGTCATGGACAAATACAATTATTTTACTTTTCAAATACTGATACGTAAAATATACGAAATTCTCAGGGTAATAGTTTTTCAGCACATACTTCTTATTCTTTTTTACTGATTGTGATATTCAGTGAAATCGTTGAAAAAATACAATTTTTTTACTTTTTAAATACTGAAATGCAAAACAGATGAAATTCCCAGTGTAATAATTTTTTTCAGCACATGCTTTTCAATTATTTTATTGATTGTGAAATTAAGTGAAATCATGGAGAAAATACAATTTTTCATTTTTTAAATACTGAAATGTAAAATAGATGAAATATCCAGGATAAAAATTTGTTTTCCGCTGATACTTCTTATTCTCTTTGCTGATTGTGAGATTTTGTGTAATCATGGACAAAATACAATTTTTTACTTTTTAAATACTGAAATGTAAAATAGATGACATTTCCAGGATAATAATTTTTTCAGTTCATACTTTTTATTTTCTTTGCTGATTGTGAGATTTAGTGAAGTCATAGACAAAATACAATTATTTTACTTTTAAATATTTAAACGTAAAACAGATGAAATTCTCAGGGTAATATTTTTTTCAGCAAATAATTTTTAATTTTTATTACTGATTGTAAAATTCAGTGAAATCATGGACAAAATGCTACTTTACATTTTTTAAATAATGAAATGTAAAATAGATGAAATTTTCAGGGTAATATTTTTTTTCAGCTCATACTTTTTATTATTTTTACTGATTGTGAGATTTAGTGAAGTCATGAACAAAATACAATTCTTTTACTTTTTAAATACACGAACATTAATTTAAATTAAATGCACGAAATTTGAACATTTTTGTCTATGTAGTCCTTAATCCCAACTTTCCAAGTTTTAAATTCTTCTTCAGAGTTCAAAGGTAATCGAAAATGATTCGAATTACTGGAGAATATTTTAAAAAAATGGAAGAAAATTAAAGAATTCATCTCAATTCAATTCCGATCATATGCGTGTAAATTCAACTGCATTAAGGCAAATTTATTTAAATTTATTTGTCAAGGACTTCGACACAATTTAAAAGATTTTAAAAGAACTTAAAGAATCTCAACTCAATTCGCGAGCGAATTTAAACGAATTCATGGGAATTTCTCAAATAAATTAGATTTAATTACCCATTTTAACGGCAATTTAACCGAATTCAATGGAATTCAACTTTCAGCTTAAATTAAAGAAAATATTTGTTGGCTGGATTTTCAAGTTAATTTTTTTTAGTGCATATCTTCAAGCTCATGAGTGGTCGAGCAAATTTTAAGCATTACAAAATTTCTAGCGCGAAAGCTGCTCAGAAAGGTATGAATATATTTTTTGTGGAAATAATTATTAAAAAAAAATCATTATTAAGAAATTACTAATGTTTTATTTCGGCTTCATTCATTTGTTTCCAAAAATTGTTTAAGTAATTGGAAAAAACCTTCTTTCAATTAATCGTGATCGTACATTAATTCATAATAGAGTAGTCAGTATGTTAAAAAGTTTGAGTAAAATGTTAATCATTTTTTTTCTCATGCTGGGCGTAAATTAGATTTTATGTCTTCCAGCTTTTCGCTTATCGAGGTAGTTTTGAGTATACAAAAAATTCAGTAATAAAAGTTTTAAAGTTTGAAATTGAAATATTAAATAGGTTAGGAGCTTTTGCTCATAAGATGATAATGCTTCTTAGGGAATACAAATTCAAAAAAAAGTAAGTTTACAAAACAATCATAAAGTTATAAGAAATAAGAATTTGTTAAAAAATTATGTTTGTTAAATTGCATTAATCAATACCTCACTCTGAGTGCAAAGTGGACAAAAAGTGAAAATTTCAGAAAAAACCACAAATTTCTGATACTATTCATATAAAATATTATGAAAAATAATAATAAATTGTTTAAACAATTATGTTATTCAATTTGCATTCATTATTACCTCACTAAGTGAAAATTAGCCAAAATAGGCACCGTTCGTCCATACTTTCCCTTCCCTACTCCCGTAAAATGATTTCTTCTACTTGCCCTCCCCTCACTTCGCCTTTTGCCCTCCCCCTCATTTCACCCTTCTCGCCCTTCCCGAACTTCTTCCTCCTTCACTTCCCCCTCTCCTCACTTCCCCATATAACACTCCCCTTCCCCAGCCCTCACTTTCCCTCCCATCCCCTCCCTCCCTAACTTCCCATCTCCTCATTACTCCCACTTACCCTTTTTCCCCTAGATCCCCTCTCCACACTTCTTCCACATTCCTACTTTCCTAATTTCATCCCCTCATTTTCCCTACTGCACCTACTTCCCCTTCCCGTATTACCCCTATTTTCTCCTGCTTCTTTTTCTCTCAATTCTTCTCACTATATTCCTCATACTGCCCCCCCCCCCCTGTTCTCCCATCACTTCCCCTACTTTCTCTCCCCTCATTTCCCCTCACTTCTCCTAATTTATATCCATTCTATTCCTTCAACTGACCCTAATTACCCTCCCCTCATTTACCCTACTACCCCTGATTTCCCTTAATGTACCCTCACATCCTTTCGACTCATTTCCCGTCATTTTCCGTCATTTTTCCTACTTCTCCTCTCCTTCTACTCATTACCCCTCCCTTACCCTCACTTCTCCTCCTTGAAAAAAGTACGTCGGACGGACGGACAGCCAATTGAAACTGTAACAGTTTCTACTCGAAGCAACAAAGCCCTAAAATCATGATTTGAGCCAAAGATAGTTATAAAAAATAATACTTTGTTTAGATAATTATTTTTGTTACATTTATTTCATTATTAATTCACTCGGTGGGTTTCCTATCACCACTACGTAGCGCGTCCTCAGGTTG
>CAKNYM010052180.1:30906-41622 GCA_932195095.1 Andricus curvator | reverse complement strand
GAACTTTCGAGTTCGAACTGCTAATCTATAATAATAATAATTAATTCACTCTTATTGAAAAGTGGGCAACAAGTTGAAAATTTACGAAAAAAGCCACTTTCTAACTCTGTTCTATGAGAAAATTGCTATAAACAATATAAATTGTTCAAAAAATTTATCTCAACATCTAATTATTAGTGGAAAGTAATATTGTATGTATCACAAATAATTTATACTGAAAAAAATTGATTAAAGCAGGCGCGTTCCGCCTCCAAAAAAGGGGTTCATAGCATATATAGACGTAAATAAATCAATCAAACCTCCTCCTTCTCCAACTCCCACACTTTCTTTCTCCTGCTCCCCCTACATTCCCCTACTTCCCCTTCCACACTTTAACCTTTGCTTTCCCTCTCTTCCCCAACTTCTTCCTCTATTACTTCCCCCACATTTCCCTTCACTTCTCCTAGTTTGGCTCCCCTCATTTCTCCTACTTACCCTCTGCTCATTTTCTCTCACGTTCCTTACTTCCCCTCTTTTCATTTCCCCTTACTTCTCTTGCTTCCCCATCCCTCATTTCCCCTACTTACCTTCCTTCATTTCTCCTACTTCCTCAGTGAGTTGTAAGTTGTGAGTGGTGAGTGGTAAGTTGTGAGCTGGGAGTTGTGATTTTTCAGTTAGGAGTTCCGTTCACTTAAGCTTCTTGGCCGGGTTACAAAACCCTAAAAAATCGCAAAAAAATAATAATTAGCCCCAAAAACTCACAAAACTCAATTTTTCACTTATGTGGTTTTTTGAGACCCCATAAAACAGGCTTATGTGTGTGAAATTCACAGAGTGCTTTTTGATTCTTATTCTATAGCTAATTGTGAAGGAAATGTTGAGGGCCAACTTCATACAATCATCCACGTAGTATTGACGATTCGGAATAAAATTTACAAAAACGTGTTTTTTCTAATAGAAAATACAGGGATATGCATGAAAATTCGAGAATAAAATATTGGACCACCCTACCGTGCATCAATTAATTCCTATTCTTCCCGTTAAAATCTTCCCCTTTTTTCCATCTTTCCTCCCTTCTGACGAGTTCCCATCTTCGTCAAAACAACTGTATGTGAATCCCAGCATTGTTTTCTTCGCGGAATTATAATCGTTGGTAATATGTAGTTTTTTGCGAACTTAATCGCGTCCGATTCGCTCGTTAAGATGTGAACGTTGGTGGAGGAGCTTCGAGGCCGCTCGCATTTCTCCTCGTACCAGCGAAGAATCCCAAGTCTCAGATGCCCAGGCATAGCTGCTAATAAATAAATCAATTAAAATTTAAATTCTCCCGGAGAGTTAAATCGCTAATTGCAGTCGAACAAGTACGTGGCCGGATTTGCAATGCAATGCGCCAATGCATTGTGCCGCGCCGTTTCGAACGTGCGCGGGGAAGGACCGCTGCGCAGTTTGAATTCTAATTAAAAAATTTAGCGATCGTAAAAACGAGCAGATGCCGAGGATACCCAAGTATCGAATTTCTACGTTTCTGCCGCGAAAAAAAAGAAGAATTTTCATAACACGGCTGAAGCAAATATTAATAAGTTCAACCAAACATCTTATATAGAGCTCCACGCTTGACCGGTTCAACGTTTAAACAATTCGAATAATTCAACACGAACAAAAGATCATTTGATTGAATTTTTCATCACAGTAAAAACTAGCTGCGAATTCGATCTCGAGTGTTTCCACTTTGTTTGTATTTATAATTGTATGGTGCTCATTTCACGAGCACTTTGCTTTCCGTCAGCAAATAGTTGGTAATAGTTAGTTATTTTTTTCAACAATAGACAAACCAAAGTCTTCATTTTAATCAATTTGAAAATATAAATTCACCAAAAATCAAAATTACAAAATAATACAAACAATTTTCTAATACAAAGACAAATCAGACAAATCAATTTTGGATTCGAAATGATAATTTTTCGAGCTGGAAAAGGGAAGAGAAAAGTTCGGTCGCATCCTATCCCTTTCCCAGTTTTATGATTTTTTTACAGAAATTGTCCGAATTATTCTATTTGAAAATTCATGATCAAAACATCTTTTCTATTCATTCGTCAACTTTGAATTATGTCGATGAAAGAATTTTTTCTGTTAGAAACAGATGATTCAAATATTATGAATGAGCATAACTTCCCTAATCTTTAATAAAATGTATGAATATTGTAGGTCAATCGATTCATCTCGAATAAAGGAATCTTTTATGTTCTTCCATCAACTTTAAATTATGTTAATGAAAAAAGTTTTGCTATAAAAAACCAATTTTCAAAATATATAAATTACCAGAACTTCCCTACGCTTTAATAAAATGTATTAATATTATAGGTCAATCGATTCGTCTCGAACCAAGGAATCTTTTATATTCTTGCATCAACTTTGAATTATATTGAAGAAAAAAGTTTTACTATAAAAAACCGTATTTTCAAATATTATGCATTACCATAGCTTCCTTACTCTTCAATAGAATGTATTAATATTATATGTCAATTGATTCGTCTCGAATCAACACATCTTTTCTGTTCTTGCATTAACTTTGAATTATGTTAATGAAAAAAGTTTTACTATGAAAAACCGATTTTCAAAATATATAAATTACCATAACTTCCCTACGCTTCAATAAAATATATTAATATTATAGGTCAATCGATTCGTCTCGAACCAATGGATCTTTTATATTGTTGCATCAACTTTGAATTATGTTAATGAACAAAGTTTTACTATAAAAACCCGATTTGCAAAATATATAAATTACCATAACTTCCCTACTCTTTGATAAAATGTACGAATATTATAGGTCAAACGATTCGTCCCGAACCAAGGAATCTTTTATATTCTTGCATCAACTTTGAATTATGTTAACGAAAAAAGTTTTACTATAACAAACCGATTTTTAAAATATTATTAAGTGCTAAAAAAAAGGCAACAAATATTTTCAGAAATCCTTATGTCAGCTTCAGGATATTAGTGGGGAAAATAAGTGCTCCAAATCTCATCAATTTATCTGCAACCGTTTTCAAGTTATCGTATTCACAAAAAAGTGTGACACACACACACACACATCTGGACAATTGCTTAGAACATTGTATTAGGCATTTTTAAAATTGAGGAAGGTTCAATGAAATGAATTCAAAAATTTTGGTAAATGTTACCATTACAAATCCTTTTCTTAACTTCAAATCAACATTACTTGAATCCACATACATTTTTACTAAATATAAGTCCCTTTCTGAATTTAAGGTGTAAAATTCTTAAGTATTCTGTTTTATTGTGATCGTATTCAACTTTTTTTTTTAATGTAAACTAACTATTTGGTCAAATATTACCGTTTTTTTTTAATTCAACTGTTTTATATGAAACTCAACAATTGGTTGAAATTTCGTTTCCTTCTTGACTAAAAAATTTTTTTTGAATGAAAATTCTTCTCTTTTGGTAGAAATTTAATCCTTTTTGTTAAAAATTCAACTTTTTGCTTGAAAATTAGTCTGTTTTGGTTGAAGATTCGACTATGTTATTAAAATTCGTCTTTTCTCTTTGAATTCAACAGTTTTTGATTAAAAGTTGAAACTGTTTATAGAAAATTGAGCTATTACTTGGCTTAGAGTTGAAATACTTTCTCAAGAATTTTTTTTTGCTTGAAGATTTATCAGTTTAGTTAAAATTTTATCTCTATTGTTGAAAAATAATTTTTTTTTGGTTGAAGATTCATCTCTTTGGTTGAAAATTTAATACTTTCGTTAAAGATTCGTCTGTTTGGTTTGAAAATGCATCTCTTTTTGTAGAAAGTTAACCTTCATTGGTTAAAAATTCAACAGTTTGATTAACATTAAACTGTTCTGTTAAGATATTCAGCATCTATATGTTGATTAACCTCTTTAAAAAAATGAAAAAATAGAGTTTTCTCAAAAAAGGCAGGGGGAATTTTTTTATTTTTGGGCTCGAAATGATGGCGAGATATCCCAGAAGTGATAACAGAAAAAACCGGGAGGTGCAAGCCTTTTTGGGTTGAAGTCAGTCGAGAGCCACCGTGAAGGAGAACAAGATTTGTTTAAATATTTATGACTTTTTTGGTCCAAGTACAGTCTCTCGTTGAATCTAGGGAAAAATATTCCAAAAACATAAATTACCAAGATATGCATGAATGCATGATTTGTGCAATGTCTCAACGATAAATTTATAACTTTTGTTCAAACAAAAGTGCGCATATGTTGTTTATTCTGCCAATCATAGAAGACCATAAAAAATAGTTCCTGTAAATTTCATAAAAAAATTCTAAGAATTGGCTGAATGACGGCGAGTTGAAGCAAAAAACGACAAACTTTTATTAAAAGTACAACTCGAAACTTGTTTGAAAAATCGACATCGGCCAAGAGAAACATCTACAGGCGGTTATAGAATCCGATTATATAATCCAATATGGCAGCTAAACATAGATTTTTTTTCAAATTTTGGACTTCTGGGATAATATGTCAGAATGGTTTCTAATGTGAAAAATTCTTTTTCTAGCAAATTTAAAAAATACTTCATTAAAAAAATACAGAAATGAGATATTTTTGGAATCTTTAATTGGCCATCATCTGAGATTTTTTCAGTTATTGACTTCGGAGATCATCGAATGGTTTCTGATGCCACACATCTTTCTATATAAAAATTTGAAAATATTTATTCAAAAACTGCAAAAATTAGCTATTTTTAGACTACTTAATTCGCCGCCATCTTGGATTCTTTCAAAATTTTATATTTTCGTGTCTATTAAAAATACTCATTTTACGTTACATACATACATACATAGATTAGCAATTCGAACTCGAAAGTTCATTGCCTCACTACCCGATTCGGGTAGTGTTTCTAGGTGGATATTTACTACCAATGTGGGCCCACCACACCCACGACGGGCCAACAGCAACGCAGTATTTCCTGAACGGTCACCCATCCAAGTACTAACCGCGCCCAACAATGCTTAACTTCAGTGATCTTACGAGAACTGGTGTTTCCAGCGTGGTATATTTGGTTGAAAATTCATCTTTTTTTGGTAGAAAATAAATCTTCATAATTTGAAAATTTAACTTTTTGATTCGAAAATTCAACAAGTTGGTTGAAATTCTTTTTCCTCTGGACTTTGTTTAAAATTCGTCTTTTTTTGTTGGAAATTAATTTTTTCAACTGACATTTAACTGTTCCATTTCTGGTCAAAAATGTGTCATGTTTAGGTGAACATTGAAGTACTTTGTGGAAAATGCGTCTTTTTTGGTACAAAAAAATTTTGTGATTAAAAATTAATTTGCTTTGGTTATAGATGCAACTACTTTATCGAAATATTGTATTTTTTTTATTTTATTCAACTCCGTTTTTGGTTTAAAATTAGAATCTGTTTTGATTCAAGTATCAGCCATTACATTTTTTGACGAGAACTCATAGTTTTTGGTTGAAAATTCATTTACTTGGTTGAAAGTCACTCCTTTATAAAAATTCATTTTTTTGTAGAAAAATAATTTTTGTTGAAAATTCGTTTGTTTGACAATCAATTTTTCACACTGAAAATTGAACTATTTTATTTTTGGTTGCAAACAGTTTTTTTTAGTGGAAAAATGATGTATTTTGTTAAAAAATCGTCGTTTTAGTTAAAAATTAATGTTTTAATTGAAGATTTAACTATTCTATTTTTGGTTGAAAACTCAACGATTTCTTTTTAAATTGATTTTTTTTTCAGTTGATAATTCAACTAGTTCTTGTAAACTCATGTTTTTTTGTTTTAAAATTCAATGTTTTCCAAAACATTTTTGTTCCTCCAGGAAGTTGTAAATCTTTTGGAAGTGCGATTTGGAACTAAGTAAATCTAAAAAATTACCTTCAGAAAGAAAATAAGTATACAGAGCCATTCAGATTTATAGCCCAATATAGAAAATTCTGGAATTTGTCTCCCACCCCGAAATTAGAAAATTGTCTAAAACTTTCCTTTTTTGAGAAGGGAAAAGGGAATCTAAGACGTGGTAAGAAGAGAAGAAGGGAATTGAGTGACAAGAGAAATGCGAAAAATTGAAGAAAGTATATAAAAAAAATATTGTTTCGAAAAAATGAAATGCCAAAGCTGAAGATTAAACTAATGAAAAATAAGGGACAGAAAAACAGAACAATTTCGAAAAGGCGAAGAAAAGTCACAAACGAAAAGAAGGTGCCAGGAAAAATTAACATATCAGATGAAGGAAGGCAACCCAAAAGAGAACATATAATAAAATATCGTTATGGAATTCGTATAGAGATTTTTTATAATTTTATATCGAATTCTAAAAAAATTACCATATGCATGAATCTTTATAAAACGTATTTGTAAATAAAAGAGATATTCTGCGATCATTAAAAAAAAAATTGATACATATTACCTCTAGAGATACTTCTGTGAATTATTGCTAGTGAGCTTTCCAAGAAAATTCATTCAACAGAATTTCCAGGGATAATTCCTAAACAATTCTTGGGAACCTTTTAGGAATCAATACCCAATTCTCAGGAAATTCTTGGATTTCTCATGAAATTTGTTTTATGTGGGTACCACTGAACATTTGAAGAATTGGCAATAAATTTCTGGTGTTTTATTCTCAGGATTATCAAGTCAAAATTATTTAGTAATTTCTAAATATATTTTGCAAACCAAATTTTGCCGGAAAATCTCTGGAATTTTTGAGAAATTTTATCCTAAAAAATTTCTTCGGAATATTCTTAGGAAAATAAAGGACATTTCTTAAAGAGCTTAATAATGTTTTCGATAATTTCTTGTGAATTTATTCAGAGCTTCCATTAAATTATTCTATATTTCCACAATTATAATGTTTTCTGGATACTACCGATAAAATCTCTTAAAATTCGTAAGCATTTTCAATACTGATGGCATGGAATGCCTGTGGACATTTAAAAAAAATTTAATTTTCAAGTTTCTTCAAGAAATTCGAAAGAGTGTAGATTGCAGTACAAGTTCCTACAATGAAAATTAATATAAGTCAATTTTTGCCCAAGATAAAACTTTTGAAAGAGAATTTTCGTTACATTTTTCAGAATTCACCTAAATATTTAATTGTCGCTAAGTTCATGAAAAAACAATTCCGGGACATCACCAGGGTCTGACTGCCCGATTTCATATAAAATCGGTCAAAAGAATTGGTCATGATTGAACCGCTCTCAATTATTCGACAACAAAGAAGCTATTCCATCGACTAAAATTTGGATTCTATCGTTTTTGGCAATAATGATATTGGAAGTTAATCTCTCTAGCATAGGGTGGTTACTAAAACCTCTCCTATTTCTACGAGCGATCAGATCTCAAGCCCTCGTTTTTGGGTGCAGTCAACTATATTCGTTTAATTCCAGACTGGAAATGTAATTTAGTGTTGCTTTGAGTCTGGTGTATTGTTCTTTTTACTGGTTCTACTATACTGAGGAAAAGTGTTCTCTTTCCTCATTTCCAACCTTTTCGATCTGGACCTTTCTTTCCACATCTCGAGCACGTCGCGTTGGAAAGCAGACGGGATTTGCGACAGAGGGTTCGATAATGAGCAAACAAAAAGCACCCCTTGAGTTTCCATCCATTCTAATTGTACATTTAGAATTTTTATTGTATTTTGATATTACCTTTGAGCTAAATAACTTCTAAACAAAATTTCTCTAAAATTATAGTTGCTTTTTAGGGGTTCGTAGCCCTGGGCAGAAATCCTTCTAGTTTTGGTTGGGTGACTTTTTTTCTTTGCTTTACAATCCTTCCTATTTTCCCAGTCTTTTTTGCACATTCTAATAGATCAATTTTTTGTTTAGTTCATCCAAATTTCCTAGACAGTCCAGGACTTTCTCTTGTTCTTTCTTTCACATAATATTTGAATCTCTTATTAATATTTAAAGAAAGAGGCTTTTAATTTTTATAAAAATATTGGTGCCCGTCCAAGAGCCCCAGACTGAGTTATTTAAATTATGAATATATTATGAAAAAAAATTATAATATGAGTCGAGTTTAAGGGAAACACTTGTTTAATTATTATAATAACTATTAAAATATGTTATCAAACGAATATTAAGTTTGAAACCTAAGGGCATTTATTTGAATCCAGTTTTGCGGGGTCAGATTTCGCGGCCAAACGGTTGAATATTTAGGTCTAATTTGTGTGCATACGCATTCTGAATATTATTATCTTTTTTATGTCGAAGCTATTTTTTAGAAAAATTGTTGCTATTTTGTTTTTAAATTAAAAAGCGCAATTTTAATGCACCTGGAAAAGGCCACCTACCAGTATGCGTCATGCTAGCTTTCTCTGTTTTGGACTCGAGATTATACAGAGTGCGGCAGGGCGTCTGATGGTAGGAAAGTTTTCTATTATCCATGGTTCCCTCAAAACTTATCGGCACTACAGCTCAGAGCCACGTCGCTAAATTCGTCACTTATGCAGGTGAAATTTATGGCAGTGACGTAACTAGACAGACTAGACAAACACAATTTAAAATTGTGTGACAGGTACAAGTCGCGAAATTAAGAGTAAGCTCTTCAAAATTGAAATTAACATTAAAATAAAAAACATAATTGATACCTCTTTATCAAAATTGAGTTAAAGTTATCAACGTATTCCTGACGCAATTCTTGACTTATTCATACATAAAAAAATCAAAATTGGCATTAGAAAGTTCTTGCTATTGGGAACCAACTTTTCTGTTTGCATTTCACATGGTCTGCGCAAATGAAATATGTTCTGAAAAGTACTTTTAACAAGATTATATTGTATGTATATGAAAATCATCTTATTTTCTTAACGACAGATTATGTGCTGTTATCAATTATTATATTGTATTATTATTTATTGCCAACGGCGATACCACGCTGAAAACACCAGTTCTCGTAAGATCACTGAAGTTAAGCATTGTTGGGCGCGGTTAGTACTTGGATGGGTAACCGTTCAGGAATACCTGCGTGCTGTTGGCCCGTCGTGGGTGTGGTGGGCCCACATTGGTAGTAAATATCCACCTAGAAACACTACCCGAATCGGGTAGTGAGGCAATGAACTTTCGAGTTCGAACTGCTAATCTATGTATGTATGTATTATTATTTATTAAACTATTTCGTTATTTAAAATGTCACTAGAATCGCAACAAATCAGTGTTCTAGGCATGTTCTGCAGCAAACTGCAGTGCCGATTAATTTCGAGGGAACCATGGATACTAGAAAACTTTCCTACCATCAGACGCCCTGCCGCACTGTGTATAAACTCAAGTTCAAACCAGAGAAAGCTATCATGGCGCACCCGGATTAATTACATTTTACAAGCACATTAAAATGAGACCTTCCAGTAAGCGACATTTCTAGCTTTCTCTGTTTTGGACTCGAGTTTATACAGAGCGTGGCAGAGCGTCTGATAGTAGGAGAGTTTTCTAGTATCCATGGTTCCCTCAAGAATTATCGGCACTACAGCTAAGAGCCCACGTCGCTACATTCGTCACTTATGCAGGCGAAATTTATGGCAGTGACGTAACTGGACAGACTAGACAAACACAATTTAAAATTGTGTAACAGGTACAAGTCGCGAAATTAAGAGTAAGATAGAGAAATAAAAAACATTATTGATACCTTTTTATCAAAATTGAGTTAAAGTTATCAACGTATTCCTGACGCAATCCTTGACTTATTCATACATAAAGAAAATTAAAATTGGCATTAGAAAGTTCTTGCTATTGGGAACCAACTTTTCTGTTTGCATTTCACATGGTCTGCGCATATTAAATATGTTCTGAAAAGTACAGTTGAAAAGATTATATTGTATATGTAAGAAAATTATTTCGTTTTCTTAACGACAGATTATGTGCTGTTATCAATTGTTATATTGTATTATTAGTTATTAAACTATTTCATTATTTAGAATAGGTCACTAGAATCGACACAAATCAGTGTTCTAGACATTTTCTGCAGCAAACTGCAGTGCCGATAAATTTATAGGGAACCATGGATACTAGAAAACTTTCCTATCATCAGACGCCCTGCCGCACTCTGTATAAACTCATGTCCAAACCAGAGAAAGCTATCATGGCGCACCCGGATTAATTACATTTTACAAGCACATTAAAATGCCACCTACCAGTATGCGTCATGCTACTTTCTCTGGTTTAGACTCAACTTTATACGGTGCGTGGCCGGGCGTCTGATGGTAGGAAAGTTTTCTAGTATCCATGTTTTCCTCAAAACTTATCGGTTTTACAGCTCAGAGCCCCCAAGTTACAATTAATTTGACAGCAACAAAGTTCTGCTATACAATTTTATTATGTGGCCTTTGTGTCGCTACCTTCGTTACTTATACATACGAATTTTATGTACTAGACAGACCCCATAAATACAATTAAAAATGGTGTGACAAGTACAAGCCGCGAAATTAAGAGTAAGCTCTTTCAAATTGTAACTAACATAAAGAAAAAAAATACTATTGATACCTTTCTATCGAAATTGAGTTAAAGTTATCAACGTATTATATGAATTTTATGAAAACCGTTTTATTTTATTAACGACAGATTATGTGTTGTTATTAATTATTATATTATATTTTTATATAAATTATTAAATTATTTTATTATTCAAAATATGTCACTAGGATCCCCATAAATCATGGATACTAGAAAACTTTCTTACCATCAGACGCCGTGCCGCGCTCTGTATAAACTCAAATCCAAAACCGGGTTGGGTGCTTT
>CAKNYM010052180.1:8086-30896 GCA_932195095.1 Andricus curvator | reverse complement strand
TGCCGCGCTCTGTATAAACTCAAATCCAAAACCGGGTTGGGTGCTTTGGCCAGGCGCATTAAAGTTGCACTTTTTTAATTTTAAAACGAAATAGAAACAGTTTTACTAAAAAATAGTTCTGACATAAAAAAGAGAATAATATTTAGAATAAGTATGCACACAAATATATTCAACTGTTTGGTCGTAAAATCTGACAACGCAAAACCGGATTCAAGTAAATGCCCTTGAGGGTCTTCTGTGAATTGTCTTGTATAATACATAGGGATGGAGATTGAAGAATGGGCTGACTTTTTGGTCGCAGAAGTCGTGATTTCGCACGAGTTGGGGCGCATTCAATTCGTTAACGAGCAGCCTTAGTGATTAGCTGACCACCGTTCAAGGGATGGATTCCTTACCCTCACCATTCACCCTCTCATTACCAACAACCCCCGGTAATTTCACGGAACAGTCGTTCTAAATTAGTTGAACAGTTTATACAGCACGACGTTCGAGGCATTTGTAGCAAGTTGGAAAGTCGTCAAATGAAACGCGGTGTCTAGAAAGACTTTTAACCTCCAGTTTCTATGTTCTCTACTCTGAGAGGTTAACTATTGCACAATTGAAATAAATCAACCTTTTATATTCCTTATTCTTATGCGGAATTTTTTAAATTAATTTGAGAACAATTTTGTGCGGGTAATAATACGACGACGTCGTAGTGTTACGGATGCTTTTGCGTTTTTAGGTAGTGAAAAATAATGAAAATTTCAAATTTTCTTATTGATGCTGCATTAAATCAGCATGGTAATATATTCTTGTTTTTCTCTATCATCACGAATTCGGTTTTGTAGAATGTAAAATTCCTAAAATTGTTGTAACACCATTTTTTTATTTCTATTAATTAAAATAAAGCGATTCTGAACAAATCCTTTCAACACCAGGTGTATTAGATTTTTCTGTGAAAAAAAGGTTTTCGTAGAAATGTCTCTTACCTTGTTATGATCTGCCACCTTTAAACTGAACTATAATTTTAAAAAAAGGAAGGAGTTAATACAGAATTTAGGATTAAAATACTAGAAGGAGGAAATAACGACGGAATAATTTTTCTCTAATTTATAGAAGAAGAATCAGAGGACAAAGGTCATATGTCAGAAATAATATGACAAATTTCAAGGGTCAAAGGGGGTGGGGTGCAGGAGAAAATTAGGATGTCAAAGGTCAGATGAACAAGCCGAGAGATCAAAGGTTTTAGTTTATAGGTCAGGAGTTTAAGGTAAAATATCAGAGGTCAATGATGAAAGTTCATAGGTCAGAGATCATACATGAAAGATCAGGTGTCAACGTTATTAGGGTTTCCTAGCCTGGGGCAGAAATCTTTATAGTGTCCGTCGGGCGTCTGGCAAGTAGGAAAAGCGCGCAAAGGGAAGGTAGTGGAAATCCGGGAAATTCAGGGGAGGGAAATTAGGAAAAGTGAGGTAAATTGAAGGGAGGACATGTAGGAGAAGTTATAGAAGTGTAGGGAAACGAGGATGGGGAGGAGAAGTAGGGGACGTTGGGGAGTTATCGGTAGTAGGGGATGTGATGGGAGGGGAGTATGGGAAGTAGGGGACGTGAGAGGAAGTAGGGTTGTGAGGGGAGGGGCATGACAGGCAAGGTTGGAGAAGTGTGAGAACAGGTAGTAGATAGTGAGTTGTGGAGGGGAAGTAATGGGAGGGGAGTATAAGAAGTAGGGGACGTGAAAGGAAGTGGGGATGTGAGGGGAGGGATATTATAAGTAGGGGTTGGGAAGTGTGTGGAGGGATAGTAGATGGTGAGTTGTGGAGGGGAAGTAAGGAAAATAGAGAAGTGATAAGTAGAGGAAGGGAAGGAGGAAGGTTCAACACTTGAAGGAAATAAAATAGGGGTAATTTAATAATAGGAAAAAAAGGATAACAACAAAATGAGAAGGTGAATTGAAATAGTAATGAAATAATGTTAATAATGCATTCAAAGAATTAATCAGACTTTTCTTTCAAGCCAGATAATGTAAAGGTTCAAAAATAAATAGAGAAAGGGTTTAGTGGATATTTTCTGATAGATAATAAAGAGATCATTTCTCTACGGGATTACATGATAGTGACAGCAACGGGCGTGCCTGGTCTGCTGGAAGATATTATGAGTAATTTTGCTCTGGAAGAATAAAAAAGGAGAGGAAGAGGAAAAAACATAAAATGGGGTAGTAAGAGTGGGGGTTAAGTTCGTGGTTGACATTACGAGCGGCCGGCGTGACATCATGCTCGTAACTAGCTTGGATGTGTATGTGTCCAAGCGATTCTATGTTCCTTTGGCCTATGCGAGGCTACCTGCGAAGAATAATAACTCTAGGGATCGCAAATACGCAACGAAAAATCTTCACGAATAAACTTGTCAATTTGCGCATAAACGCTGAAACAGTGATTCGGGGTTTGTTGCGAAAAAATTAGAATTGGCTTCTGAAAATAAAATAAAGCACAATATCATATATGGGCGATTATCAAATACACTGAAACTTGGATTTAAGAAGCCCCGATTTACGACGTTCCGAAAATTGATGTCTTCAGCAGTTTGTTAATGAGGGGATCCGCGGGACTGAGAGAGTACGTGACACCCTAAAAGAGGGTGGGGGTATGCCTTAACTAGTAACTGCATTTTCAACCAAATAGTTGAATATTCAGTCCAATAATATGAATTTTTCAGAAGACATCTAAATTTTCAACCTCGAAAGTTGAATTTTTGACAGAAAATTTCGTTTTCAGCAAAAAAAAAAAATGAATTTTCAACCAAAAAAGATGATTTTCACAAAATAGTTAAAATATGAACAAAATATTGAACAAAATAGTTTTTTTCTCTTCAAAATATCTGAATTTTTAATCTACAAATATGAATTTTGAACCAAGAAGATTAATTTACTCCCTGAAAAGACGAATGTTCAACAAAAGTATACGAATTTTCTACCAAATAGTTTAATTTTCACCTTGTAAAGGAACAATTTTAAACCAAAAAATGGAATAGCTACATTTTCAGATAACAAATTATTTTAACGTGAAAAAAAAAATTTCTAACACAATACTTAAATTATAAAATAACTAGATGAACTGTTAACCAAATAGTTTCATTTTATACCACAGTAGTTGAAACTTGAACCAAAAATATTGAATAGTTAAATTTTCAGTTAAAAAACTAGTTTTCAACAACAACAAAAAAATGAATTATCATTCAGTTGAATTCAACGTAAAAAGACTAATTTTTAACAAAATAGTTAAATCCTGAGTCAAATCATTAAATTTTCAACAAACAAGATTAATATTCTACCTACATAGACGAATTTTGAACAAAATAGTTAAGATTTCGAGCTAAAAAGTTTAATGTTTTAGAAAACAGTTGACCTTTAAACCGGTAAAGAAGAATTTTATACAAGAAGTTAATTTTCAATCCAGAAAGATGAATTTTCAACCCGAAAATATATGAATTTTTAACAAAAAAGTGAATTTACGACCAAATAGTATTCAAAGATTCAACTAAAATGATGAATATTGAAAAAAATGAATGTTTGAAAATGTAGTTCAAATTTGAACCTGGTAACTGACTTAAAAAATAAACGAATTTTCAACGAAACATGTTAGTCAATATGTTACCAAAAAAATATTTTAATTCTACATAGGAAAACAGTGGAATCCAACCAAGAAAGACGAATTTTTAATCAAATAGTTTAATCCTCAACCAAAACAGAATCATTTTGAACAAACCTGTTGCATTTTTAACCAAAAAAGGATAAATTTTCAAACAAGAAGATTATTTTTTTACCAAGAACTACGAATTTCCAACAAAATAGATGAATTTCCACCAGAAAAGATCAATTTTAAATTTAAAATATCAATTTTTAACTAAAAATGGTATAGTTACATTTTTAGTAAAGAAAATGAATTCTCAGAAAAAAACAACAACGAATTTTTAGCTAAATAGTTAAATTTTAAATCAAAGAGATAAACTTTGAATAAAAAAGTTGATTGAATTTGTTTGGAAAATTTAAGTATTTTGTTTCATATTGAAACACCATTCTCTTATGCTCACTTTAAGTTAACATTTTACGAAAACAAATTTACTATATAAATCTCTTTTGAAGTGTTTCTTTTAAATTTTATTTTACTGATACAAGTCCACTTAATTGTTTGAAAATAATATAATTTCTTATCAAATTTCATCTACTCATTGCTTTTCGTGTAGTTTGAAAAGTTTTAGCTTCCCACTTTCTCATATGGCAACTGTGTATAATGAAGAAGATAAAACTTCTGATCCGCGTTTTCGAGGTTCTTGAAACTAGTACGTGATGAGAAATCATTAGGGAGCAATATTTCCCGTCGCTATTTATTTCCAGACGTATTCTCAACCGTTGCGGAAATTTGATTGATTCTTTATAAAAGGAGGATTTTTCTTTATTTCTAATAATTTTATATACGTGGATCGCGATATAAGGGCGACAAGCAAAATGATCTATAAAAATTTCGTCTCTAAGTTTGTTGCAGATTATTTACTTTCTTAGTTTCCCTTCCTTTGTTTCTACGACCAGCTTTGTAATTACATTATATTGTATAATATAATATTTTTTATTAAGTTTATATTTCATCTTTATTTTATATTTTTGTTATCACATATCTATCGTCATTACATTCTTATATTCTTATGAATATCATTTATGACCGATAGGTTTTTATAATTTTACTACTAGAATTAATTTTCATCTTGTATGCGGATACTGGAGAGATTGGCTCGCGCTACCTTAACGAGCGGCCAATACGCAACCCAAGCGCCCCGCTTCCGCAAACTGTGCTGTGGCGTCTTGCAGATTGGCGCGCGGTTCCAAGGCGAGCGGCCAATACAGAAGCCGCTCCCCCACTTCCACGCGCTATGCCGTGTCGTCTTGTGGACTGGAGCGCTGCCATAGCGAATGACCAATGCGTGAGCCGCTGTCCCCACTTTTCGTGCGCTGTGCCAAGCCACCTAGGCATAAAAGTGGTGCTATCAAGTGCCATATCATCCAGTTAAATTCAGTTGAATTTTGAAAGTTAAACATAGATAAATTGAATCGTTAGAATGTCAGGTTCATGAATAAGAGTAGTAGTTTGTGTGGATGAAAATTAGGTTTGCAAATAATTGGGGTAGGTATATATTATTTACATTTTTGTATGGGGGTAGACAAATGAGAGAGTTAGAATTGGGGGTTCATTGATAATAGAGAATTAGGAATGGAAGTTTATTTTGTCAACAATATCCCTATTTAGCAGTTGCCTATATTTACGAATAACACTTTACAACAAAACACGACCTGTATGTCCATAAATTAGGATACGTTATTTCCTAAGTAGTTATTTTGAGTGAAAGTTTTCTTCGAAAAATAACATATTTCCATGTATTTTTTTATGCTGAATCCAATGAACACCTGAATTTGACGATATCTCGAATGATTCTCAAAGAAATTATAAAAAACACTGAAAAAAGGAAAAAAAGATAAGCATAAAGAACATAACGGAGAAAAACACTAAGTTGAATATTATCTCTTTATTATTCAAAAAGAGGTAATTTGCTTCGTTTTTTAACAAAGGAATTTTCTTTTACAGTTTATAGAAAAGCCGAAAAATAAAAGTTTTCGAAATTTTAAAAATGGCGAACCCTTACAAGATGACAAAAAATGGTATTTCGTATAGTTTATAACAAAAGGGACAAAAATGTCATGAAAAAAATCTTGGTTATATCTACATAGCAAATTCTGGTATTGAAAATAAAACATGAAAAATATCCTAAATGGCGGCTGTTTAGATTGAGAAAAAAGATTAATTTTCCCAATTTTCAACGAAATCATCTTAAACTTGACAAGATGAGCAATTTTATTTGCAGAAACTATGTAATAGTCAGCGACAGCTAAAATCTACAAAAAATTCGAAATGGCGGCTGGCTTGAATTTAAGATGAATGATTAATTTCACTATTAGTTAACGGCATTCTAAAAGATTCCGACGAATTTTTAATAGATTCCTATAATTTGAAGGTATTCTAAAGGGGTTCAGAGATTTTTGGGCACTTTAATGAAATCCGAGGAATTCTCAAGATCTTTAAAAAGTTTTTAAGGATTTTGGAAGATTTCGAAGGATTTGAAATATTTTAAGATGTTTTAAAATATTCCGAGATATTTTCAAGAGATGAAAAAAATTTCAAGGGATTTCCAAGGATTTTAATGACTTTAAGGGATTTAAAAAGCTCTCAAGGTATTTTAATGAAAATAACGGACACCCTAATGGACATAGGGGTCGTATTTTGTTGTACAGATAATTTAAGTTAATTACATTATTTAACTAACCCAAAACACGATGGGAGTGGATTGTCTTATGAATTAAAACATTTAGGCATCCCTCCCAATTAGAAAAAATCGCAGATATCTCTCTCACCCCTTATCAAAAATATAAAGGAGAGAAAAATACTAATAGGGGTAGGAATTAGCCCCCCCCTCTCTCTCTCTCTCTTCTCTCAGCCAGATAAATGGCCAACGACAGTTTTGCCTCGGGTGCTCAGTATCTCATTACATCCAACAAAAAAAATCGAGGGCGATTAACTTGAGGAAGAGTCGATTTTCCTTAGCTCGTCCCTTTCGAGGTATCAGTTCGAATTGGCATCGCGATGTCGATATCACGCTTAGCAAAGCCAAGGATTCGAGGGGGTGAGTCTTAGCAAAGAAGAGGGCGGACTGCTGCTGAGCGCTGATAACGCGTGCCTGTCGGTTGTTATGTCTCGAGAGTTCAGGTTTTTTGAGGGATGGAAGAGAGTAGGGGGGAGAGAAAGAAGGGGGGCGACAGTTTAATTAAAAGAAACCTCGTTTGCCGGAAAGGCAAGTCGGAACTCGTCTATGCGGAGGGTTGTAACCTTTATGACAACCTCACTCCTCCACCAACCCAAACTCCATCTGTGCTTGCGAGATAGGCTTAAAAGCTTGATATTGTAAAGCAAAATGGAAACCATTCGACTACTTAATTGACTCTTTCAGAAGTAGGTCTTTCACATCAGTTTTCCTACCCCTATTATTTGTTTACACTTTCTTGGACAATTTTTATGAAGTCTCTTGAAAAATGTTAGGTTTTGAGTTTGAAAGTTGATGGCAAGTTTACATTATCAATCTGAAATTAACTGTTTTAAGTTAGAGGTTGGATTAAACTTTTAAAAATTGGTTTGAAAATTTCTATCTATTTTGGGCTATTCTTGACACCCCCGTTCCTCTCTGGTTGATGAGTGTAGGTTTGTTCTCCCCTCTTCCACAAAAAGGAAAGTAGCCATTGGCTTATCATGGATGTGACTTTTGTTCTGCATTTTTTCGCGTTTCTAGTGAGACGAAAAAAAAACAGTTGAATTTTCAACCAAAAAAATATTTTTTTAAATTTGAGTTGATTTGAATTTTCAATACAAGGCGACGAATTTTCAACAAAATACATAAATTTTAAAAAAATATATGAATTTTCAACCAAATGGCTGAACTTGAATAAAAAAAAGATAAGTTTTTTAACCAAAAATGGAATTAAGTTAAATTTTCAGTTTAAAAAATTACTTTTCATCAACAAAAAAAACGAATTTTTAAGCAGCTGAATGCAAGGAAAAAAGACAAATTTCGAACAAATAGATGAATTTTCAACAAATAAGATTAATTTTCTTCAACCAAGAGAGATTTTTCAATCAGAAAGAAAAAAACTTCAACCAAATATTTGAATTTTTAATCAAAAAGATGAATTTTCAACTACTGCAGATTAGTTTTCAACCAGAAATGGAATCGTTAAATTTTCAGTCTAAAAAATTATTAAAAAAAAAAACGAATTTTCAGTCGGGTGAATTCAATCAAAAGATAGTAATATATAACAAAATTGTTCAAATTTCAACTAGAAGGATTAATTTTCCACTCAGAAGATTATTGTTCTATAACACAAAAGATTTTCAACAAAAAGCATGATTTTCAACCGAATTATTGAATGTTGAAGCAAGAAAGAATAATTATCTACAATACAGTTCAATTTTCATCCTAGAAATATTATTTTTCATCAAAAGAGTTAATTTTCTGCTAAATATTCCAATTTTGAAATGAATTGTTTAATTTTAAATCAAATAGCTTAATTTTCTACCAATTTGTTGAATTTTCAACCCAAAAGTATGAATTTTCTACAAAACAATGGAATTTTCAACCCGAAAATATGAATTTTTAACAAAAAAGTTAATTTACAGCCTACGATGTATCTTTAATAAAAATTTATTTTTTTACAAAGTAGTTCAATTTTAACCCAAGTAGTTAATCTTTGAACAAAAATAGATGAATTTTCAACAAAATATGTAATAGTTGATATTTCGAGCAAAAAATATTTTAACATAAAAGTATAAATTTTTAACCAAGAAGATTAATTTTCTACCCAACAAGGCGAATTTTCAACAAAATACATGCATTTTCAACCATATGGTTGAATTTTCAACTACAAAAGATCAATTTTTAATTAAAAATATCAATTAATTAAAATTAATTCTCAAGCAAAAACAAAATAAATTTTCAACCATGGATGAATTTTCAACTAAATTGATGAATACAAACAAATAAATTCTCAACAAAATAGTTTGACACTAGACGAAATAGTTCAATTAAAAAAAAAAACAAAAAAAAAAAGAATTTCCAACCATGTACACTGGAACCTGAAATATATAGTTTTTTTTTAATAATAGTTTCGAGCATTGTCTGTAACCGTGAGTAAAGGGAATCCAAACGTAAACATTCAGTGGCGTGGAACCATTTCCAATTGGAATACATACGAGTAATATTAGGCACCAGACGCGCGTGAGTACCTGTGCAATGCTGCTTTGTCGCATCGCTGCTGGTGTTTCACGCTTAAGTGAGCAACCCTCTCTCGACGAAACTGCGGGGCCTAGGAAAGACATGAACTCGGAGGTCATAATTTCAGGTTCCAGTGTAGTTAAATTTTCTACTAAAAAAAATAATGATTAACCAAAAAATCAAACCTTCGACTAAAAAATATAAATGTTCTACCAACAAACTTTTCCAATTTTAAGAGAACAAAATAATTGCTTAAAACAAAATTTGTTTGAAAAAGAGGTCAATTTTCAACGCAACAGATGAATTTTCAACTAAAATGGTCAATCATTAACGATAAAAATTAATTTCTAATAAAGGAGTTCGACTTTTAACCAAGATGTTCAATTTGCAAACAAAAAAATGAATTTTAAACCAAAAAGATTATTTTTTTACCAAGAAAGACAAATTTTTAAAATAGTCATGAATTTTCAACTAAAAAAGATAAATTTTCATACAAAAATGAAATAGTAAAATTTTCAGTCAAAAAAAATTAATTTTCAACCAAAAATGGAACCAATTTTCACTCTTTAACAAATAGTTGCATTTTTAAATAACAAAAACTAAATTTTGAACCAAATGGTAGAATTTTTGGTTATACGAGGTGAATTCCGTACCAAAAACCTAATAGTAGACTTTTCAACCAAAAACCAACAAAAATCCTTAAAATTTAGGTCGGGTGTCTGTCCGTCCGTCGTACTTTTGTCCAAGGAGGGGAAGTAACGTAAAAAGAGGAGAAATCCTGGAGGGGAAGAAGAAGTGTGGGAAAATGAGTGGGGAGCACACAAATTTATGGGAAACGACGGAAGAGGACGTATGTGAAATGAGGGGAAACGAGGGGCCCGAAAGTAAGGGAAATTCAGGGACAGCAATTAGGGAAATGAGAGGAAATGGGGAAGGGAAAGCAGGGGAAATGAGCTAAAATGTAGATGGGAGTAGGTGCAGTCGGGAAAATAAGGGGAGTGGTAGCAGGGAAATGAGGGAATTGAGGGGAGTATGGAAAGCGAGCGGAAGTAAAGGAATGGAAAGTGAAGGGAGGAATAGTAGGGGAAGTGTGGTGAAGTGAATGTGTGAAAGGAGGGAAATAAGGCGAGAGGAAGAAGGTTACATAAAGTAAGGGGAATTAGGAAGAGTGATGAAAAATGAAGTGAGGGTGAGTAAGGGAAGTCAGAAAAGATTAGGGGTGGGAGGGTAGGTAAATAAGAGCAATTGATGGGAAATGAGGGAAGGAGACGTAGGTGAAATGAGGGGGAAAAAAAGGGCGGGAGTAGGAAAAGTGAGGGAAAATGAGGGGAGGGAAATTAGAAGAAATGGGGGATTGAAAGAAGCGGAAATAATGGGACAAAAGGAGAGGAAGTAGGCGAGGTAGGGGAAATAAGGGTGTAATATTAGTGAAAGCGAGGAAGGGAAGTTGATTGAATGAGGGGAATTTGATGAAATGAGGGAAAATAGGAGAATTAGGGGATGTGAGGGAACTCAGAGAAAATTAGGGGAGGAAAAGTGAGGGGAAATGAAGGGAGGAAGAGTAGGGGGAGTGAGGTGAAATGAGGGTGGGAAAATAGAGGATGGGAAGTAGGTTAAATGGGGGGAAGTCGAAGGAATGAGGAAAAACAGGGAAAATAAGGCGATGAAAAGTATGGGGAATTCGGTTGAATAAGGGAAGAGTGGCGGAAGGAAGGGGAAATAAGGGGTGGGTAAGTAGGAGAAAGAAAGGTAGGGGAAGTGTAGTGGTGGAGAGGAAGTGATGTCTGGGGGAGGGAGTAGGAGCAGGGAAGTGTTAGCTGGAGAAGTGAGGAGAGGGTGAAGTAGAGGTGAAAGAAGTTGGTGGGGGGGGGTGAGGAAAGGGAAGTAAGGGGGAGTAGAAAAAGTGAGGGGAGGAAAAGTGAGGGGAAATGAAGGGAGGAAGAGTAGGGGAAGTGAATTAAAATGAGGGTGGGAAATTAGAGGAAGGGAAGTAGCTTAAATTGGGGGAAGTCGAATAAATGAGGGAAAATAAGGGGATGAGAAGTATGGGAAATTCGGTTGAATAAGGGAAGAGTAGGGGAAGTAAGGGGGGTAAGTAGGAGAAAGAAAGCTAGGGGAAGTGTAGCAAGTCAGGGGAAATCAGAAAGGAGGAGTAGAGGATGTGAGGAGAAATGATTGGAAATTATGGAGAGTAGTGGCGAGGAAGTGATGTCTGGGGGAGGGAGTATGAGAAGGGAAGTGTAAGCTGGAGAAGCGAGGAGAGGGGGAAGTAGATATGAAAGAAGTTGGTGTTGGGGGGGGGAGTGATGAAAGGAAAATAGGAGATAGTAGATAGTAGAGAAAATGAGGGAAGGAAAATTGAGGGGAAATGAAGGGTGGAAGAGTACGGGAAGTGAGGTAAAATGCGGGTGGAAAAATAGAGAAAGGGAAGTAGGTTAAATGGGGGGAAGTCGAAGAAATGAGGGAAAATAGGGGAAATAAGGGGATGAGAAGTATGTGAAATTCAGTTGAATATGGGAAGAGTAGGGGAAGTAAGGGGAAATAAGGGGTGGGTAAGTAGGGGAAAGAAAGGTAGGGGAAGTGTAGAAAGTAAGGGGAAATCAGAAAGGTGAAGTAGAGGATGTAAGGAGAAATGATTAGAAATGATGGAGACTAGTGGAGGGTAATTGATGTCTGGGGGAGGGAGTAGGAGAAGGGAAGTGTTGGCTAGAGAAGCCAGTAAAGGGGGAAGTAGAAGTAAAAGAAATTGGTGTGGGGGGTGGGAGAAGTGAGGAAAGGGAAGTGGGAGAATGTAGGGGAATCAGGGGAGGAAAAGTATAGGAGAGGGATGCTTGAACGAGTTAATCAACGTCTTAATAGTCTACCAAACATTTTTGTAGGCGCGCGGCGCCCACTTTGACTAATTTTTTATAAAAAATTAGGACAGAGACTTTCTTCAAAAGTACGGCAGTATTGCGAAGGCGTTTTTTATTGATCGCATGTTTCCAAGAGCGCAGCTTCCGGTAGTTTAAGAAGGAATAAATAGCGAAGTCCAGCATCTCCTTCTAAAATTATGCCCTAAATCGCAAAAGTTAGCCACCTTGGAAGAATCGCTTTGGCGTTTTTGCCTCGCCTACTATCGCGTTGCGCTCATCATGTGTCCCGAATAAACGACCAACTCCCGCAGGGTCGCGATATGAAACTGAGAAAAAGATTACGAAACTCGGTGGAAAACTCTCGTGAACATAATTTTTGTATTGTTTGCGGGAACCGACCATGTTGCCATTACCGATTCCTTAAAGAATCGCCTGTGAGGTATAACCGTAATAAAGGAAATTATAGCCACTTCGTGCACGAAATACAATTTATCGTCTCACAATTGTGAAATGAGTTTTGAAAATTGGCCTAGACTTTTCCCCTATATTTAACTTTGGTAAATTATAAGCCATTACCAGTGTGGTCGCAGGTCAGGGAAAACCTGGAAATCAGGGAAAGTCAGAGATTTTGAAAAACTATTGCAAACGAGTCAGGACATTTCAGTAAGAAGCACTTCCAGTAACTGTCAAGAATAATCAGGGGGCCCTCACAGTCACTTTTAGTCACTTTTCTTTCTCCAATTACTTTTAAGCCACTTTTTTTAGATATTCACTATGGTCACTTTTTTAAATGGAAATATCACTTTAGTCACTTTTCTTTCAATAAATTAACCAAAGGAACCAACCACTATTGCATTCAGGTCTATATTTATATTTATTTTTTTTAATACGTCTGAAATATTTGAAGGTATTTTAAAAGATTCCAAGAAATTTTCAACCGATTTCAATCACTTGAAGAAAATTCAAAGGAATTTAAAGATTTTAGGGTATTAAAAAATATTTCGATGAATTTTCAAAAGCATCAAAAGGCTTCATGAGATTTCAAATTACTTCCGATGAATTTTTAATGTATATCAATAATTTAGAGGGATTTCAAAGACTTTTTACAATTAAAGGGATTTTTTGAATTTCAAGACATTTTCAAGAAATTTTAAAGGATTTCAAAGAATTTGAAATATTTTAGGGTATTTTGAAATATTCCAAGAAAATTGGAATAGATTTCAATAATTTGAAGGTATTTGAAATAATTTTACAGATTTAAGGGTAATTTAAAAATTCTTAGGAATTTTTATGGGTTTTAAAGAATCTTCTATGAAGGTATTTTTATGTTTCCAAGATTTCAGGAGATATAATCAGACTTCTTGTAATTCCATGGGAGTTAATATTTTAGTGGATTTCAAAGAATTTATTCGCAAGAATTGAGGGATCTGGTAGGATATTATCAAAGATTTTGAAATACTTCAAGGTATTTTGAAGGATTTCGAAGAATTTTAAAGAACTTATGATATTTTAAAAGATCTTAAAAAATGTTTAATTGATTTAAATAATTTCAAGGGATTTCTAAAATTTTTGAAGATTTGAGGGTGTTTAAAAAAAACTCCAAAGAATTTTCAAGAGCTTTAAAAAATTTCAAGGGATTTCAAAACATTTGAAAGAATTTGAATTTTTAATTTAGCGCATTTTGAAAGATTTCGACGAATTTTCAAGTAGTATAAAAAGTATCAAGCAATTTCAAAATATTTCTAAGGATTTGAAATATTTTAGGTTTTTTTGTTTTTAAATTCTCAGGAATTTTCAAGGGTTTGAACGAATTTCGAGGGATTTGTACAGATTTTAAAGGATTTAAATTATTTTAGTGTATTTGATTTGAAAAGATTCCAAGGAATATTCATTTGATTTCACTTATTTAAAGATATTAATTGTTTTTGAAAGATTTAAAGGTATTTCTAAGAATTCCAAGGATTTTTTTAAGGATTGATGTTAAGGATTTCAAATTTTTTTAGTGTGATTTGTAAAGAGTTTCATACAACTTTTGATGATATGGAACGATTTTATAAGACCTATAAGGTTTTAAAATATTTTTAAAGATTCCAAGAGATTTTATATGATTTTCATGAATTTAAGGGATTTGAGAAGCTCTTAAGGTATTTTAATAGTTTTCCAGGATTGCGAGAAATATCATCAGATTTTATAGAACTTCAAGGGATTTTATAATTTTTTCATGGATTTCAAACAGAATTTTTTACAAAAATAAAGAATTTCATACAATTTTAAAGATTTAAAGAGACTTTGAAATATGTTTTGCAATTCATTTGAATTAATTTGGAATTCACCCTGAATTCTTGTTAATTCATCCTGAATCATTTTTAATTCTTTTGAATTCTCTTAAAATTTTTCATTTATTTGAATTTTCCTAATGTCACTCAATTTTACTCGATTTTTTTCAAATTTCTTTTTAGTTTCTGTTAAACACATCCTGAAGACTTTTAAATTCACCGTGAATTTTTATAAATATCATTGAATTCTTCTCACTTCTTTTAAATTTCTGTAAATTCACTAAAAAATTCCTGAAAATTAAATTTGTTCAAATTCATTTAAATTTAACTTTAATTGTTTTAAAGTCTCATGAATTTATCCTGAATTTGTTCAAATTCACCTGGAATTCTTATAAATTTAATCGATTCGTTTTAAATTTAGTTTAAGTTAGTCGCATTATTAATGCACATTATTCACTTTTTGGGTTAGAGGTTAGCCACTTTTGGTCTCTTTTTCTGATTGAATAGGTGACTTTACCAAATAGTTAATTTTTTTAATAAATAGTTTAAGTTTTAATGAAATAGTTGAATTTTCTACTAAAATAGTTGAAATTAAAAAAATATGAATTTTCATCAAAAATTTGATTTTTTACCAAATAGTTCAATTTTCAAATGCAAAAGGTGAATTCTCAACAAAACCTGCGAGAGTCCATATTTTAACCGAAAAAGATTTCCATTCGTAATAAAAAACAGTTGAATTCAACCTGAATTCGTTCAGATTCACCTGGAATTCTTATAAATTTAATGGATTTCTTTTAAATTTAGTTTAAGTTAGTCGCATTACCAATGCACATTATTCACTTTTTGAGTTAGAAGTTAGTCACTTTTTGTCACTTTTTCTGATTGAATACTTCACTTTTATACGTAAATTTGGTTGTGACAGCCTTCAAAAGAATTAAAAATTCATCAATTTAAATTTGAAATCATTTTATTGTATTTCTAAAAGAGTCTATTTTAAAAAAGTTACAAGATTAAAATTTTTGTCTTTAAATATCAGGTCAGGGAAAATTAAAAGTTAGTCAGGAAAAAGTCAAAGAAAAGTCAGGGAAAATTATTATTTTTCATCACATTTAATTTCGAATTTAGAAAAAAAGTTCAAAGAATAAATTTCATATAATAATTTGAGCTGATAAATGAAACGTTCATTTTCTACGCAAAGAAATTTTGTGACCTACTTGTTCAGATAATTAACGAGCATTAGAGAAAGATTTCCAGAGCGGTGATATACCTCATCTTGCAAACAAAACCGGATAACATGCAGCACCATTTGTACTTTGGTAATTTCAAACATATCATTTACTCCCAAGAGTACTTGAAATAATCAGAATTGTATGGGAGAACTTCATGCCCCGAGGAATGTGTAATTATATAAGGAGGTGATTATGTTAATTTCAGATTGTATGACATCAACCTAACAATTTTTCACTCAGAATCCGTTGCCATGTTCAGGTGTTATTATAATCGGCATCGTTCTGCACCCCATTGAATAAATGAGCTTTAAAGTGCCCGAGCCACTGATATAATCAGACTTGCTCGTCGCGTTTATCCCACTTTATTAGCATAAAGGGTCACCAGAAAAAGGGACTCACTTGTAAATATGAGGCGACATGTGTCGTCTGTTGTGTGGTAGGAATTGCAGGTGCATGGATTCAAATGAAAGGTAAGTTTTTAGGGTTGAAGGGGATGGAAGTCAGCATCTAATTTTTATTCGTCAGGGGCCGGCCATAAACTTCGTTACCAATTATGGGCTATTTTTGACCCCCACCCCCTCATCGTTAACGACTGTGGCCCCCCCCCCCATCCTAAAAGTTACGTAGCCGTTCGCTAAATACGAATTCCACGTTTATTCTGCTTCAGATCAAAAAACCAAAAAAACCTTTGCATTCGTCTTCTAAATATACAGATACGTCTTTTTTTAAACTATTTTAAAACAGTTAAAACACTTTTTAATGTTCTGCAATTGTACTAAACAAACTAAGCGTCAGGTTGAAAAACTAAAAACACCTTTGGATTCGTCTCCCAAATATCTAGATTCGGCTGTTTTTAAAACTATTTATTAAACAATTAGTTTTCGGTTTTTTGATTGAACAATTAGTTTGATTCTCATGCTTTGCAAAGTTTGAAATTATTAACAAGCAAGGTAATTGTTTGAAAAATATTTAAAGAAAAGGCGCACCCAGATATTTCGCAGCCGAATCCAACGGTCTTTTTGGTTTTTTGATGGCATGCTTAGTATGTTTAAAACAAAGAATGTAATTGTTTGAAAAATAGTTTTGAAAAAGGCACATCTAGATATTTAGAAGACGAATCCAAGGGTGTTTTTGGTTTCTCGATTGGATGCTTGGTTTGTTTTTAATTAATTATAAACGTTTCAAATCCATATCTGAAGACACGAGAACGTACGCTTATAAAAAAATGATTTGATTGTTTAAAAAATTAGAGCAAAGATCGTTTTAATGAGATATCACTTTTCTACCATAAAAGATGAATTTTTTATCCAAAAGGACGAACTTTTAACAAGAAACTAAAATTTTTAAATTAAAAGGTCGAATTAAAAAAAACAGGTCCATCAAGCTAGCACCTCCACAATCGAAATCGTATTGCCGATTTTTGGGCTCCAGTACTTTTTTTGAAAATTCAAATTTGATGTGGAGGTGCTGGCTTGACTCAAGCCAGCACCTCCACTACATAAAAATTTGAAAAAATAGAAAATCAAAGACGACAGAATTTTGGGCTTTTTTTGGGCTCTTGAACGCGCCAACAGCCAATTTCCAAAAGCTACCCCCACCAGAAATAAAACTACCCCCTATATAAAAACTCCAACTAGGAAGAAACAAAGTACACCACAATTTTGGGCTTATTTTGAGCTCTCAAATGCACGGAAAAAAAATTCAAAAAACCACCCCTTGTGTGCAAAAAAACCACCCTCTTGTCAAAAATAAAATCTGAAAAAAATAAAGTGCATCATAATTTTTGGCTAATATTGGGCTCTCGAATGCACCAAACAAAATTGTCAAAAACCACCCTATGTACAAAAAACAACCCCTAAGTAAAAACTCAAACATGGAAAAAACAAAATAGAAAGTAGTGTTCGGCTTTATTTGGGCTCACAAATGCTTGATTTTTTGTTTGCAAAAACCACCCGTACATCTAAAAAATCAAACGCCCATCTATGAATTCAAATTTGAATTTTCAAGAAGCCCAAAAATCAGAGACTCTATTCACCCTATAAAATTCTGAGTCTCAAACATCAGAAACTTCATTTACAAAGTAAATTTCTCAAAAAGATAATTCTTTAACAAAGTCACATCTGCCCGGTACCAAGGGGTTGCTTTTTAACGTTAAGGGTAGGAGCCCAAAATTCGGTGTTGGTATTTTTGAGGAGCCCAAAAATCAGAGACTCTATTCACACTATGAAATTCTAAAAAAGATTATTTTTTTGAAAAAGTCATATCTGCTTGGCAGCAAGGGGTTGCTTTTGAACGCTAAGGGTTGGTTCCTTGAAAATTCAAATTCGAATTCATCGATAGGCGTTTGATTTTTTATATGTAGGGGTGGTTTTTGCAAACAAAAAATCAAGAATTTGTGAGCCCAAGTAAAGCCCAACACTACTTTCTATTTTGTTTTTTCCATGTTTGAGTTTTTACTCAGGGGTTGTTTTTTTGTACATAGGGTGGATTTTGACAATTTTGTAAGGTGCATTCGAGAGCCCAATATAAGCCAAAAATTATGATGCACTTTATTTTTTTCAGATTTTATTTTTGACAAGAGGGTGGTTTTCTTGCCCAAAATAAGCCCAAAATTTTGGTGTACTTTGCTTCTTCCTAGTTTGAGTTTTTATATAGGGGGCAGTTTTATTTCTTGTGGTGGTCGTTTTTGGAAGTTGGTTGTTGGCGCGTTCAAGAGCCCAAAAGAAGCCAAAAATTCTGTCGTCTTTGATTTTCTTGTTTTTCAAATTTTTATGTAGTGGAGGTGCTGGCTTGAGTCAAGCCAGCACCTCCACATCAAATTTGAATTTTCAAAAAAAGTAGTGGAGCCCAAAATTCGGCAATGCAGCCCAAAAAAAGCCCAAAATTCTGATACAAAAAAATTTGGGAATTTCGATTGTGAAGGTGCTAGCTTGATGGACCTAAAAAAACAGTTGAATTTTAAAGCGAAAAAAATTATTTTTGAACAAACAACATTAATTTTCTACCCAAAAAAACGAATTTTTTACAAAATGCATGAATTTTTAACTAGAAAAGATCAATTCTCAACAGAAAATGGAAAAGTTACATTTGCAGTTAAAGAAATTAATTCTTAATCAAACAAACAAAAACGAAATTTTCAACACTAAAAAGATTAATCTTTTACCAAAAACGACGAATTTTCAACAAAAGACATCAATTTTCAACAAAATTGTTGAATTTTGAAGCCAAAAAGGCGAATTATCTGCCAAACAGTTGAATTTTCAACCCGAAATTATGAATTTTTAACAAAAAAATTGATTTTCCACCAAATGCTTGAATTTTGAACTAACAAAGATGAATTCTCAACGAAACATGTACTGACATTTCAACCAAAAAAATTAATGTTCCACCAATCAAGATGAATTTTTAACAAAATTGTTCAATTTTGACACCAGAAAGACGAATTATCTACAAAACAGTTGTTTCAACAAAATAGGTAAATTTTCAATTAAATTGTTTAATTGACCAAGTAGATCTTTTTTCTAGCAAAATATTTGATTTTCAAAAAAAAAAAGGAATTATCAACAAAATACATGAATTTTCAAGTAAATAGTTGAATTTTGCACTAGAAAGTACCAATTTCAAACCAAAAATTGAACTGTTTTATTTTTAGTTAAAGAAATTAATTCTGAACCAAACCAAAAATAATTTTTAACAAAATAGTTAAAGTTTCAACCAAAAAAATGAACCTTCTGCCAAAAAGATTAATGTTCTACCAAACACGATGAATTTTCAAGAAAATTGTCCAATTTTGACACCAGAAAGAAGAATTATCTACAAAATAGCTGTGTTAACCAAATAGTTAAATTTCCAATTAAATAGTTTAATTCGTGACCAAGTAGATCTATTTTCTACCAAAATATTTGATTTTCAACCAGAAATATAAATTTTCAACAAATACTTGATTTTCTACCAAATAGTTGAATTTTGAACTAGAAAATATGAATTCTCAACGAAACATATGGTAGTGGATATTTCAACCAAAAAATACTAATTTGAAATCAAGGACAGTTAAATTGAACCAAAAATGACGAGTTTTGCAACAACATTTTTGAATCTTCAACCAAAATAAATTCATATTTAATCAAAACGTTGCATTTGCAGCCAAAAATAATTAATTTTCAATCAAGTAGATTATTTTTCTAAAAAAAAATCAAGAAAATACCTGAATTTTCAACTAAATACTTGAATTTCCAACTATAAAAGATTTAACCAAAAATGTAAAAGTTACATTTTCAGTTAAAGAAATTAATTGTCAATCAAACAAAAACGAATTTTCAACGAAATTGTTAGATGTTGAAGCCAAAAAGACAAATTAATTTTCAACCAAACAGTTGCATTGTTAGCCAAAAAGGATGAATCTCCAAAACAGTTGAATTTTCAACCTGAAAATATTATTTTTCAACCAAAAATTTAATTTTCTACCAAATAGTTAAATTTTCAAATAAATAGTTTAAGTTTTAATGGAATAATTAAAATTTTTTTACTAAAATAGGTGAATTTTTAATCAAAAATATGAATTTTCATCAAAAATTTTATTTTTTACCAAATAGTTCAATTTTCAACTAAGTTGAATTGAACCGAAAACTACGAATTTTCAACAAAATCGTTGAATCTTCAATTAAAAAAAGTTTAATTTTCAACCAAACAGTTGCATTTTCAGCCAAAAAGGATGAGTTTTCAATCAAGAAGATTATTTTTCTACCAAAAAGAAACAAATTTTCAACAAAGTACATGAATTTTCAACCAAATAGTTGAATTATCAACTAGAAAAGATTAATTTTTAAACAAAAATGAAATTAGTAACATTTTCAGTTAAAGAAATTAATTCTTAACAAAAAAATTACTTTTGAACAAAATAGTTAAATTTTCAACCAAAAATAGAATGGTTGAATTTTCAATTTAAAAAATTAATATTCTGTCAAAAATGAAACTAATTTTCCAAAAAATAATTGAATTTTGGATCATAGCGATGAATCTTTAATTATAAAAATGAATTGTTAACAAAGTAGTTCAACTTTAAACCAATTTGTTGAATTTTAAACCACAAAGATGATTTTTCAACAAAATAGTTGCATATACAACAAAATAATTAAAATTTTTATCTAAATAGTAGAAGTTTTAACTAAACGAGATGAATTCTTCAACAAAATCATGAGATGAACATCTTGTATGGAGAAAAATTAAAAAATCCATGATTTAAAGTATATGCTAATATACTATATATGGTAAGCCAATATTTGGCTAACTTTGACTGGATTTTTTCATTTTTCTCCCTACAAGACATTCATCCCCGAAAATGAACAAAATCTCCAAAGTGACGAATTTCAATTTAGAATTTTTAATATTTTAGTATCAAAAATTGAAGAATGGCTCAAATTCTGATTAGTCTGTTATAAAATGAAAATTATTAGGTAAGTTTTCATTTAAAAAATTAAACACTGCGATTTTAATGACGCATCGAAAATGTTGAAAAAATGTTCCTTTTACTCATGTTATATAAAAGACTAAAGTCTGTTGAGTACTTCATTCAATTTAATGTTAAATAGTAAAATTTGATTTTCCTCAATTTCTGTAATATGCACATGAACGTAGTGACATTTTTCTACACCCTTGCATTTTAAAAATCAAATTTAGAAATACGAAAAAAGGAATTTAATACATTTACGTAACAAATAATTTTCAAAAACATTGATCATTGTTATAGTTAAGTATAAAAATAAAATAAAAAATTAGGCCGCAACCGATTTCGGCGAGGTAAATTGGAATGCCCCTATTAACTTCTTATTCACTCTGGAATTTATTATAATAATTTTTCTAGTTAATACTATTTCAAGCACTGGAATTAGGTAAAAACAATTAGTTTGAGCCAATAAAACAGATCTCCGAAATTTGCCAATTACGCCTTTATACCAAGGGACCCTTAAATTATTCACGAAAATCCATTTTGATGACCGCATTTTTGGAAAAGAAATATTCCTTTGATCTGGAAATTTTATGTTTTTATTTTGACACTAATCACAAAATGCAATCTCATTGATCTGAATATTGAAGAGGGACTCTCGAGTCCCTGAAAGCGCAGGTTGTAGTCCACATCAATGGTGGCCATCGGTCCTGCGATTTCTCCCTCGTAATCCGTTCTTAAGCAACGTCCCCTTTTTTTTACGACGCTCGGGGTGTTCGTTCGCACTAGCCGGACGAGATAGCGCCGGCTTTATTATAGATTGACCCCCGCACTCGACCCCTGTCCTCTTTTTCCCCATTTTCTCTCTTTATCCTTCTTTGTCTCTCAGCCATGCCATCCCTTACTGACACCCTGCTTGTAGGATCTTCTACTCTTCTCGACTCCATGTCCTGCCCTGTCCCGGGCCATTTATCTCGATCGTTTGCATCGAGCAAATGCTCAGTTATACTATAGCTATAGCCGAACCATAAAAATACGATTCTCTAATAAAGTGTCACTTTTCTTTATATTATTTCCTTTTTGTCCTCTTTTATAGTTGTGTCCTTAAAAAAATGTACTTTCTATTTTGGCATTCATTATTATCGGAAATTTCAATATTTATTATTTAAAGTAATCGTCTAAAGTATTTTTTTTTGGGTCAAGTCTTATTGACAGTAATAGCTACAAACTTAAACTAGCTGTGAATTCGATCTCAGGTGTTTCCACTTTGTTTGTATTTATTATGTTGAATGCTACTCATTCATAAGCATTTTCATTCATTAACTTTATTTCGTTTTCGTAAATGTATTTACTTTCTTACAGACAAAGCATCAACGATTTTTTTAAACAATGGAAACAAATAAGAAACGCAGGAGTTAAGGAGAAAAGTACAAAATGGAACGCAGAGGTGTAGGAGAAAAGTACAAAAAAGAAAGCAGAAGTGCTGGAGAAAAGTATAAAAAAGAATGCAAGAGTGCAGGAGAAAAGGACAAAAAGGAAAGCAGGAGTGTAGGAGAAAGTACCGAAACAAACGCAGAATTTCAGGAAAAAGTACAGACTGGAATGCAGAAGTGCAAGAGAAAAGTACAAAGTAAATGCAGGAGTGCAGGAGAAAAGGGAACGCAGGTGTGCAGGAGAAAGTACAACAAGGAACGCAGGTGTGTAGGAAAAAAGTATAAAAAAGAATGCAGGAGTGCAGGAGAAAGTACAAAAAGGAACGCAGAGGTGTAGTAGAAAAGTACAAAAAAGAAAGCAGGAGTGCTGGAGAAAAGTATAAAAAATAATGCAGGAGTGCAGGAGAAAAAGACAAAAAGGAAAGCAGGAGTGCAGGAGAAAGTACCAAAACAAACGCAGAAGTTCAGAAAGAATGTACAGACTGGAATGCAGAAGTGCAAGAGAAAAGTACAAAGTAAATGCAGGAATGCAGGAGAAAGTACAAAAAGGAACGCAGGTGTGCAGGAAAAAAGTGCAAAAAGAGATGCAGGAGCTAGTGCAAGAGAAAGTACATCAAGGAACGCAGGTGTGTAGGAGAAAAGTATAAAAAAGAATGCAGGAGTGCAGGAGAAAAGTACAAAAAGAGATGCAGGAGTGCAGGAGAAAGTACAAAAAGGAACGCAGAGGTGT
>CAKNYM010052177.1:349893-385323 GCA_932195095.1 Andricus curvator | reverse complement strand
TCGCGGGAGATTTAAATGCCAAGCATACAAGCTGGTCAAATAAAACGGTCAATACCAGAGGAAAATTTTTGAGAAACTGGATTGATAACAACAAAATCAAATATAAATTAAAATTATATAGCTCGAGTCTTGCTTCTTTTCCCAGAGGAGATTCCTACCTAGATTTGTGTATAGCAGACGAAAGGCTACAGATAAGTTTATTTGAAAATACCGATAAACTAGAAACGCTAAACTATGATAGCGATCATAACGCGATCCAAATGAGGATACGCTATAATAATGACACTAACTTCTTACTAAAAAAAATGAAAGATCCACATAAATTTAACTACAAAAAAACTAACTGGAAAGCATTCTCAAATTGTTTAGAAAAAGAATATAAAACGGAAATACCAAATAATAGAAATTTATCGAACGAAGAAATAGAAACTTATCTCAGAGACATAGATACGGCAATAAAAGTAGCTACAAATAACACAATACCTAAAATCAAAGACAAGAATTCCATAGAATGTTACCAAACACCACTTATTATGAAACTTCATCAAACAAAAAGCTTTCTCATCTCAAGAGTCAATAATATATATAGAAAATTTAATGATCATAAAAACAGAGAACTAAATGTACTGAAAAACAAACTTCTAACAATAAAAGCGCTCCTTAAGCAAGAATATCTGAAATCCATCAATAAATACTGGTCAGAGAAAATAAGTAAAATACCGGTGAACGACCCAAAAAACAGGTTCCCACAAATTAATCAAATCTTTAGGCCAAAAGGCAAAGTTACCATCCCCCAGCTAAAAATTCAAAATCAGAACCTTCCTTTAATACAGGAAGCGAATGTAGACCCAGAAACACTTTTGAAGGATGATTCAGATAAATTTTTGATAACAAAGCAAGAAGACAAACTAAAAATTATAGGAACACAGTTTAAAAATACACACACCAGGCATCTCCATTTGGGAAGAGAAAGACTGAGCGAAATCATTAATAAAGCGGTAACGAACTTAGAAAAAGAATCAAAAGAAGACAGAAAACACAATAAAACATTACTCACCTTCAATACACATTTAAAAGCAGATGATATCGAGCTACTAAACGAACAAATTCCGAATTTCTTCACATCTCAAACAAGACTACAGTACATATTCCACAAACTAAATAATAAAAAGTTCTCGGGTATTGATGGCATACCGAATGTAGTCCTAAAACATATCACACCAAAAATAATGAATGATTATTGCATTATATTTAATAATATGCTAAACAATAGTTTTTTCCCCCACAATGGAAAAAGTCAAAAATCACTCAAATACCGAAAAAAGGGGATGAAAGCATCAACCCTGCAGATTTCAGACCCATAAGCTTATTACCAAACATAAGCAAAGTCTTCGAAGTAGTGGTCAAAGACTCAGTATTAAAAGTCTGTGAAGAAAAAGAGGTTATACCGGACTTTCAATGTGGGTTCAGGCATAAACACTCCACAATTCACGCAATAAGTAAGCATATCATTATTGATATTATTGATGAAGTTTTTCCAGTACTTAACGGCTTGCATCAGGGAGCAGTACTTTCTCCGATTCTTTTCAGTATCTACATATACGAATTATTAAAAATGTATGGCTTAAATATAGATCCAGTAAAAAAAAGCAATAGCATTAATACGCAGATGACCTAATAATATATATTAAAGGTAAAAGCGCATACGAAATACAGAATGAGCTACAAAACCTATTTGGAAATATCCAATTTTACTTTTGCACGTGGAAATTAAAAATAAATGTGAAAAAATGCGAAACTAGCCTCTTCAGACCAACTCTCAGTAATGCCAATAGAGACGTTAAGAAAAACTGGAAAACTTCGGAATTAAAGAAAATAAAAACGGAGGGGAATAGGTTTCAAACAAAAAAATAGTCAAATATCTTGGGGTTAACATAGATCAACACATTTATTTTAACGAACACGTCGAAATTCAGCTGAAAAAAGCAACAAAAGCATTCTCAATGCTAAAAAGGCTATTTTATAATAAACAATTACATTATAAAATAAAAGTAAATTGTTATGTCATAATAATCAGACCCATATTAACATACGGTTGCCCCATTTGGTACAACATTAGTGCAGCTATAATGGAAAAACTTAGAGTCTTTGAAAGAAAATGTTTAAGAGCCTGCTTAGGAAAATACAGATCCACAGAATCAGAATACCAAAAATATATATCGAATGAAAAAGTATATAATATGGCAAATATTATCAAAATAGACTCAAAAATATTAAAAATCACAAGAAACCATTTCGCTAACACTAGAAAAGTATCAGATAACAATTTAATCTTTGGAACTTACTATCCGAATGATAACTATTTCGAAAAAGTAATAAAAACCAAATTCATACCACCAGAAGCATTCATATACTTAGACAAAAATGGATATATCCAGGATAAAAATGATATTCCAATAATTTATCACTATAATAGGAAAAAACCAGAAAAAGAGATACTATACGACAAGAACTTAGACACACAAGTACCACACAAGGGCTGGAGATTCAAAGCATGTATAACGAATAAAGAGAAAAAAGATAAACATAGATTAAACACAGAAAAATACTTTTGGATAGATGAATAGAGTTATCTTTGGTGATCCTTCTTTCTCTCATGTATATATGTATATAGGATAAACCAAACATCATACACCAAATATTGTACCTACAAAGACTAAGTTAAATAAAACTATCAGTTTAGTCTAAGCTTTAACCAAAGTTTGCATATAGTTAGATTAAATGCACAATTAAATAAATAAAATTATACAAATAACGTAACCGAGAAGTACGGAACGACAATGCGGAAAATTTTCCCGACCAGGGTATTTAAACCATTCATAGTCTATCGCTTATCAGCTGATGGTCACCTAGAGGGGACTCACGCTCAGTAGCTGGCGGAGTAGCGGAAGGGATGCTATAACCAAAGTTTATAACCAGAATAGTTCAAACAAAAACAAAGCAATGTACATAGTTAGATAATGCGCATAATTAAATATAGAAATTTAGACAAATATATTAGGATAACTCAGATAACTAGGTAATCAGATATTAGATAGCTATAATAATGACTAAAAAGTAAACGCAAGTTTAGACATGAGGTTATGATAACTCAGACTACAGAAACTCATCAACGATTCCCATCCTAATAGATACATATCACTGTTATATTTCCATCTCATTTCATCCATTGTTATATTTTCATCTCATTTTTATCCTTTGTTATCATTTATCGCATTATATTTTATTCAGGTTAAGTTATTTACATTAGAAACAAATCGCAAAGACAGGGTCAGTTTTATAAGCCAAATTTCTGACTAAAGATCCAACGAAAAAGTACATGACACGCTTACTTAATTGTAAGATAGGATCTGTAATTAAATAGTATAGATATTAGTTTAATATAAGCTGGCATATGCAATATTAAAGGCATGAACAAAAGAATGTGACTTCGAGAGCAATATGTAGCCTGTAAGTCCCCAGTGGAAAAATGTAAAAAATTATTCATTGTTTATTATGAATTCTTCGACTAATAATGTATACATGGCTAATGAATAAACGAATTGAAAAAAAATCCCAGTTCTCGTCAGATCACTGAAGTTAAGCAGCGTTGGACGCGGTTAGTACTTGGATGGGTGACCATTCAAGAATACTGAGTGCTGTTGGCACATCGTGGGTGTGGTGAGCCCACATTTGTAGTTATTTATAACTACAAGAAAACTATCCACCTAGAAACACTACCCGAATCGGGTAGTGTCACGCCTTCCCTGAAAGGGAAATGGCTAAATGGTATACATACACAACTTCGACTTCCAAACATCAAAAACTCATTTTCAAAGAAACCATATAGGCCCTAATAAAAGCCTAAACTTGTTCACTGAAAAAATATCGCTGAAAAAATGTCTAGGAAAAAATTTTGAATTTTTTTTCTCCAAATTTGAATTTGAAATTGACTTGTCCAAACGACATCCAAACTATTGGTAGAAGAATTTTTTAAAACAATTAAAATTTGTTGTGCAGCGTGAAGTTAGCACTCCAATTTGGAAAACTCAATATTATTTGAGTTTTTCCGTCCAAACGACAAAATTTGGTTTCCAAACATGACCAAATGATGACCAAACGATTCCATTAAACAAAAGTTGGATATTTTATGGCTGTATGCTCACTTCACGGACATGAAATAATGTAGGCCACTTACCTTCCCCTTTCTAACGTTTCGTGAAGGAAATGCGTGCCTCAAGTCCCATTCAAAGCAATTCTACACTTTGTACCAACTCCTTCTTATCTCAAAAAATGTGTATTACATGAAAGGTGTATTTGAAAAAAATATACAATTTTCGTTTAGAGATTTTTTGTACATTTACATTATTTACTGAACTAACCGAAAAAAACATGAAATTTTTATAGCTCTTTGGAGTTTTGACCTTACAAAGAAAATTTGCGGGTATGTTCACTATCATTTTCGTAATCAGAGAGTCAAAATACATGGGTATACATAGTTTCGAATTAATCGGAGGTAAGTACTTTTCGGAACTTTATCCAGGTTTTTTTATAAAACTTTGTAATCTTGCTAACTGAACATTTTTTCTTTAAAATCGTTCACATTTTCTTCGAAATTTTAGGAAGTAATTTAATATGTTTTAAAATATTAAGCAATTTTCTTTTAAAATTTATTTTTTTAAATGAAAAATCATTCTAATTTGTATTTCGAAATATTCAAAAATGTACATAATTTTTTCCAACTTTTCTGAAATGTTGTGAAGTTTTAAATTAAGTTTGAATCTATTTAAAACTTCCTAATGTCTCTTAAACTTGATCGGATTATTTATAATACTTTGTAATCTTGCTAATTGAAAATTTTGGCTTTAAAAGCGTCTATATTCTTTTTCAAAATTTTAGTGAATAATTAAAAATGTTTCAAAAAATAAAATTTTAACTTAAAAAGGTTCTGAAACCATTATTAATTTTCTCTTAAAAATTTTTTTTTTTTATTCAGTTTAAATCTTGCCAGGAATTTTAAGACATTTTTTTCATTCCCTCGGAACGTCTTAAAATTCCTAAAAGCTTCTTTATTTTCGAAATCTACAAAAATCTAAACATTACATTTTGTATATGAAAGTGCTGGGCACCTTTGTTTCATTGATTATTATTATTGACAACAATAATTTTGAGATGGTTTCGAGATAATAATCGAAAATGGCGCCACGTATTTTTTAATAATTGGATAGTTGCTAATTTACCATATTGAGTTCGGGACTCGTTCCTTCGCGGTTTCCGTTTACGGTTCCGCTTTTGGTGCAGCATTCGCAAGTGTATTTCGTGCGTATTGCGAAACGTCGATCACAGGTAATTTGTTTGCTGTTGTACACGCGATCGTTAAGCCGATTAATGCAATCACGCGTGGCTACATTGAGATCGATGCGAACGTCAACGCTTCGTATAATGCCGGCATTATCTGTCATTAAGCGAAAACAACCCCCCAACCATTTTCTCTACATGTCAACTCACCCCATCTCCAACTCTGATCTACAATTTTCATTCGAAAATCACTCCAATTATTACAATTAAGGGGCCGTACATGAATTACGTAACGGATTATAGGCCCTCTTTTTGTCGCGATTGGGCTCACTTTCGAGAGAAAATTGTAAAATTTTTCCCCCCCCCCCCCCCACCTTCTTACTGCAACATTTTTTTTTTCAAATTTTTATGCCTTTGTACTTCTCCACATTTGTGCACAGACCTTTTAAAATTAAAGGTCAAAGCATCGGAAACTGTAATTTGGTGATTGTGAATTCTCTTTTGTTAAAGCTCCTTCGGCTTTAACGAACATATTCTCATCACGTATCTCGTGCTTCGGATTCGATTTTGTCGACAGTGCGAACTATTCTACATTACGTTCAACACTATTATATCAAATGTATATTGCATTTATTTCTGTACCTCGGCTTGGGATTGCTTATTCAGATATTGCAAAATAAAGCACAAAGTTTATTTATCATGATTAATTTATTACTATTTTCTTTTTTTGCGTTATATTTTATTCTTAGCTACCCTGAAAATGTATATAATTTCAATGAATGTATATTCTCACAATTCATAATATGCATTGGTAATAAAAAAGGACGTATTTTCATTTTCTTGTTTTTATAATTAAAAAAAGGGCGCATTCTATAGAAAAAGCAATTTTGTTATCAAACATTTTATTGTAACTTGTGTCGCTTATCCATGAATTCAATTTGTTTATTTTTAATGTTATTTTTTATAACCTAGCGTATAGTGGTTCAAAAAAAATTTGTAGATAAAATTTGGGCGAAAAATTTTCTTGTTTAATTTAATTTGAAATTAATGTTTAATTAAAATTTAATTGTTTTTTTAATCTTATTTTTTACGATTAAAATCAAATCTACTCACCCTATCTAAAAATGAACATTAACAAATTTGTAGATACTTTTTAGGTGAACAACTTTCGTCTGTTAATTGTTTTTTGTACCTTGTATCATTTTAAACCAAAATTATTTTTAATGTTTTTTTTACGATTAAAACAAAAACTACTCGTTCCAATGAAAAATGATTAATAACAAATTTATAGATCCTTTTTGGATGTAAAACTTTTGTCAATTAATTTTTGTTTGTCCCTTGCGTCGCTTTTCTAAAAATTTACTTTTTATTTATTTTTCACGATTAAAACAAAAGACACGCATCCTATCAAAAAATTATGCGTAACAAAATTTACCTCTTTTTTAGCTTGTGTCGTTTGTCCAGAAATTTACCTTTTTTTAACGTTGTTTTTTACGAATAAAACAAAAAGTACGCGTTCTCTCAAAAAGTGACTCATAACAAACTTGTAGATCTTTTTTGGGTGCAAAATATTTTTCTTATCATTTTTCTTTCGTATCTTGCATAGTTTGACCGCAAACTGGAATATTTGATTTTTCATTATTTTTTGTGCGATCAAAATTTGAATTTACGATTTTTTGAGAAAATTGAGAGAGTTGTTATCTTCTAGGGCTCTCAAGAAGCAACGTTTTTCTTCTTTTGACTGTTTTTGATATCGTGCGTTGTTCGGCTTAAAATGTTCATTTTCATTTATGTGTTTGGATTTTGAAAATACTATAACTCTGATAATTTTCTTTTTATCGAAAAAAGTCATGAGGATACATTGTTCGAGTTTGCGATTACTATGAATAGCCGTACATAGAATTTTTAAATCTTGAAAAAAATGGTCACAACAATTTTGAAATCCGATTAGTCTTTTAAAAGTTATCCGGTATACAGATGACAAAAACAAAGACAACAGAGACCACAGGAAGTCACCATCGTAAAACTGGCTTTTTTCGAATTCAGGGGGTATCGAAGTGGAGATTTAAAGAAATCCGCGATAGTCAGTTTTCACATAAAAACGATACCTGCTCATTATGATGAGCATGTAAAAAGATCAATTTTTAACGAAATAGTTCAACTTTCAACCAAAAAGATTAATTTTCGACAAAAAAAATGAATCTTAAACAAAAAATGTATTTCTTAACAAAGTGGTTCAACTAAAATTTTCTAACAAAATAATTGAATCCTCAAGCAAAGAAGATTAATTTACAACCAAAAAGGATGACTTTTTAACAAAATTGTTGAATTTTGAACCAAATGGTTGAATTTTTATCCAAGAAATATAAAATTTCTACTAAAACAGATGAATTTTTAAATAAAAAAAAAAACAAAAAAAAATATAAATAGCTGAATTTTCAAATTATCTTCCAAAAAAAATTCAGTTGACTTTTTAACAAGAAAATAAGGATTTTAAACAAAAGTAAATTTTCTACAAAATAGTTGAATTTTCAACCAAACAGTTGCATTTTCATCCAAGAATAAAGATGCAATATCTACCAAAATATATGAATTTTTAAGTTAAAAGCACAATTTTAAAAAACAAATAAATACGTTTTCATCCAAAAAATATTTCAGTTGACTTTTCAACACCAGAATATGAATTTCATTCAAAAATTAAATTTTCTGCGAAGATACTTGAATTTTCAACCCAAAAAGACGAAGTTTCATCAAAATAGTTGAATTTTGAACCAAAAAAGAATGGTTTTTTAACAAAATTGTTGATTTTTTAACCAAAGAGTTGCATTTTTATCTAAGAAAGATTAAATTTCTACTAAAACGGATGCATTTTCAAATCAAAAAGACAAATTTTCATAAAAAAAAGTTGAATTTTCATCCAAAAAAGATTTCAGGTGACTCTTTATCACCAAAATATGAATTTTTAACAAAAAGTAAATTTTCTTCGAAATAGTACAATTGTCAACTGAACAGTTGCATTTTGAACCAAAAAGGCGGGTTTTTCCGGCGGGTCTGTAGGAGGACCGGACCCGAAACATTCGGTTCCGAATCTTCCAGAAACCCGGACCCAAAATGTTTCGGTTCGGGTTTCAATTGTTCCGACACAAGATTTTCCGGGCGGGTTTACACATGTCAAATCCGATTGGGAAATTTACATGCAAATGGGTATTCGGATCGCGGAATTCATGGAATTCATGGAATTCACAGAATGCAAGAAATTCGCGGTATTCGTGGAATTCCATAATTTCGTTCAATTCCATGCGATCTAACGCTACAGCGCATCCATAACTGCCACCTAACTTTACTGTGCAGCTTTATCTGCCATATCAATTAACTGCGCAGCCCTAACTTCGACATAACTAATACGCAACTGCAAATACCACAGAAGCCTACGAAGCATCCGTAAGTATGAAATAACATCACCGCGCAACCAACAATGTCGGAGAACCATATCGTGTATCCGTAAGAACAACATAACACGATTGCGCAACCAAGTATGTCACAGAATTCTACTGCGCATCCGAGTGTACGCCATAACACTACTGCATAACAAAGAATGCTACAAGAGTCCCCAGCATGGCTGGAAGTGCAATCTAGCTTTAGTGCGCAACTAAATATGCCACATAAGTCTTCTGCGCACCTGTAACTGTAATGTAACTCTAGTGCCCAACCACAAATGACACTTAAGTATACTGTGCAGCCGGAAGTGCGACGTAACTCGAGTACGCAACTACAAATGCCACAAATGCCTACTGCGCAGTTGTAAGTGCGGCTTAACACTAGTGCGCAACAACCAATCTACCGTCAGTCGACTGCGCATCCGGGAGTGCGACGTAACTCTAGTGCGCAACTACAAATGCTACAAAAGTCTACTGCACAACCGGAAGTGCGATATAGTTCTGGTGCGCAACCACCAATGCCAAGTAAGTCTACTGCGTATCCGGAAGTGCGACATGAATCTAGTGCGCAACCACAAATTTCACATAAGACTACTTTTCAGCCGGAAGTGCGAAATAACTCTAGTGCGCAACCACCAATACCCCGTAAGTCTACTGCGCAGCCAAAAGTGCGATAGAACTCTTATGCGCAAATAAGTATACCGCATAACTCTACTGCGCAGCCAGGAGTGCGATATAACTCTAGTGCGCAACCACCAATGCATCCGAACCAAAACATACCGGATTGGTTATATTAGGCACAGATCCGAACAAATTATTTTGAGAGACCCGATCCGAAAAATAACGGATCGGGTATTTGAGAGATTTGGACAGAAATTTTCGGATCGAGTCTGCTATGCAAACTGCTGGATCCAAACCTGAAAATATAGGTCCGGTTCCGGGTTCAACCCGAAAACTTGAATTTTAAACCAAAAATAGTTCGTTCTCAACCTAGAAAGATGAATTTTTCTACCAGAAGATGAATTATCAACCAGTTGAATTGAACGAAAAAACAAGTTCTTAAAAAAGTAGTTGAATCCTTAACCAATGTGATGAATTTTCAATCAATAAAAGATGAATTTCAAATCAAATGGTTCAAGTTTCATCTGAAATAGATATTTTTTTAACGAAAAATGGAATCGTTCAATTTTCTGTTTAAAAATTATTTAAAAAACAAATGAAAAATGAATATTCAACCAGTTGAATTAAAACAAAGGAGACGAATTTCCAACCAAATATATGAATTTTCGATACGAAACAGTTAATTTTGCAATTTATGAAGGATAAATTTCCAACCAAAAATGGAATAGCTACATTTCCAGGTAAAAAATTTATTTTCAACAAAAAAATACGAATTTTCAACAAAAAAGTTCAATTTCAACCAAAAAACGAAAAATTAACAAATGAATTTTTAACAAAGTAGTTTAACTTTTCACCAAATAGTTCAACTTTCAAATAAAAAAGATGAATTTAAAAAAAAATAGTTAAATTCTTTATTGAATAATAAAGAATATGAATTTTCCACTAGGAAGATTAATGTTCTACTAAAAAGACGATCTTTCAACAAAATACATCATTTTCAACGGAATCGTTGAAGTTTTAATTCGAAAAGGCTTACAAAGATTTACAAAACAGTTAAATTTTCAGCCCGAAAATATTAATTTTTAACAAAAATCACATAAAGTTATTTTCCAAACAAATCGTTCAATTTTATACCAAATTGTTGAATTTTCAATCTAAAAAGATAAATTTTCTACAAAACAGTTCAACCCGAAAATATGAATTTTGAATTCAAATGATGAATCACCAATCAAAAACATAAACTTAAAAAAAAATAGTATAAGTTTAAAGAAAGTAGTTGATTTTTTAACGAAAATAGACGAATTTTTTACAAAATAGCTAATCAACCAAAAAATAATCATTTTTAACCAAACAGTTGCATTTTTAAACAAATAGGATGAATTTTCAGCCAAATAGTTGAATTTTCAATTAGAAAAGTTCAATTTTCAATTAAAAGGATCAATTTTAAACCAAAAATGAAATAATTCGCAACCACAAAAAAAAAATAATTTTCAAACAAAAAAGTTAAATTTTGAATCAAGTAGTTGAACTCTCAAATAACATTATAAATCTCCATTAAAAAAATTGAATTTTTAACAAAGAAGTTCATCTTTCAACATTTTCAATAGAATAATTAAATTTTCAACCAAATAGTAGAATTTTTAGTCAAACGATATGAATTCTGAACCAAAAATATAATAGTAGACTTTTTACCCAAAAATGTTAACAGAAAAATTGTCCTATTGGGTTCTACTAATTCAGTTCGAATTTAACAGAAAAAACTACAAAAAGGGAAAAAGGGGGAAGATTCTAGAAAACTGGAAGAAGAATTTTTGAAAAAAGTGTTAATGAGGAGAATAGTGGAAAGGATTGGAAATCTAAAATATGAAAGTGATTTATAAACTTATTTTTTACTTTATTAATTACCAAATGCAGTAAGTATTTAAAAAAAGTAACTCATTATAGAAAAACGTAAAACAATAAAAAATGATTTGTTCCCTTGAAAATGAATTAAAAAATTTGCAATAAATTATTTACCAGAGTGTCTACTAAAACCCTGGAAAAGAATGCCCTGACAATTCTAGGTTTTTTTCCCAGGTACGTAATATAATTTTACTCTCTTTTCGTGAAAATTTCTTTTTTGTTGTTGTTAAAAATCTAATCTTTTCCTTTTTTGCAGAAAATTATTCTGCTTTGGTTGAAAATTCAACTGCATTGTAGAAAATTTGTTGTTTTAGCTTAAAAATTCAACAATTTGGTGTAAAATAAAATTTTCAAATCAATTTTTTGTTGAAAAGTCATCTTTTTAGGTTAAACAATCAACTGTTTCGTAGGAATTTTCTATTTTTTTGGTTACAAATGTAACATTTTTTGTCGAAACTTAATCCGTTTTGACTAAGGATTCAACAATTTTGTGAAAATCCAACTGCTTAGTTGAAAATTAACTTCTTGTTGAAAATTCACATTTACAGGTTAAAAATTTATCCCATTTGTAGAAACTAGGTCTTTTTGGCTTGAAAATTCAACAATTGGGTTGATTTTTTTTTTCGTGGTCTGAAAAATCTTTCATAGTGGAAAATGCAGCTCCTATGTTGAAGATTCGTCTTTATTGGTTCAAAGTGCAGCTGTTAGTTTTAAACTATATCTGTGTTGGTTGAGGATTCAACTACTTTGTTGGAAATTTGTCTTTTTTGGTTGAATTTTACTTTTTTGGATTAAAAATAAAAATGTTTTTTGGTTGAAATATAGAATATTACATTTTTTGTTAGAATTTCGACTTTTTCGGGTAAAAATGCCATTATCTGGTTGAAAAGGAACTACTTTGTGAAAAATGTATTTTTCTCGATAATATTTCATCATTTAGGTTGAAAATTAATTTTCATGATTAAAAATTCAACTACTTGGTTGAAAATTCATGTATTTTATTAAAAACTCGTCTTTCTGGCAAAAAATAAAAGTTTTGGTTTAAAAATGCAACTGTTTGATTAAAAATTAATCTAAATTAGTTGTTGAAAATTCGTCTTTTTTGGTTAAATTCTACATTTTTTTATTGAAAAAAACACAATTTTTGGTAGAAATTTCGAATATTACATTTTTTGTTGAGAATTCACCTTTTTCGGTTGAAAATGTAATTACCTGGTTGAAAGTTGTATTACTTTATTAAATATTCATTTTTCTCGTTGAAGATTCATCACTGAAGTGGAAAATTCATCTTTTTGATTAAAAATTTAACTGCTTTATCGAAAATTCGTTTTTTTCGTTGAAAATTGATTGAAAATTTGCCTTTTTTGCTAGAGAATTAATTTTCTCGATTGAATTTTCAACTATTTGGTTGAAAATTCATGTATTTTGTTGAAAACTCCTCTTTTTGTCAGAAAACTAAAAATTTTGTTTCAAAATACAACTTTTTGGTTAAAAATTAATCGTTTTAGTTGAGGATTTAAATGCATTAGTTTTTTACATTGATTAGAAATCTCGTTTCATTTTGAAAAAGTCATCACATTTTTTATCTTCTTGCGAGAAATCAATTTTTTAAACAATACCAATTGGTTTAAATAATTAAAAATCATTTTAAAAAGTTGATGAATATTAGAAAAATATCGAATTAGCGAGTAGTTTTCAAGGTTCAATAAAAGGGTCTCATAAGAGTAAACATCAAAAGTTATTATCGACTCGTATTCGTTTAAGTATTTCCAATAAATGAGTAAACTTCTTAAGTAACCTTGATTATAAATTTTTACATCTCATTTGAACCGATTATTTGTACCAACCTAATGTACAACCAACCCTGGGAATCGGATCCGGCCGACCGGGGTTCGAGACCCGCTATCGAGACTTTTTTACATTATTTTTTTCTTAATTTTTCCTAATTTTCAGGTTTCTGGGCTAATGTTTGTAATGATCTGGACCTATGTTGTAATAAATAAATTATTTCTGACTTTCTTCAAAGTAAGAATGGTTCAACGTCGTCTTGCACTTTCAAATGAAGATTAATGTACTTTTACAATGGAGAAATGTATATTACGAATGAATTTTTACGATTGCAATAAATTTGATGTCGTTATAAACTACGAATAAGTCGGAAGTAAAATTTTGTCCATAAGACTGGGTGTCAAAAGTGGAGGAGCGACTCTATTTTATATCAAATTTTACGTCAAATAATGTCGGTGTCGATCTCGTTTCTCAACGCAATTACTAACGACATAATATTTGAAATACTCTCGTGCCAAAGAAATTCCGTCTGACGCGTTCGGATATTAAAATGTTTTATGACCGCGGGCCCGCCAAAGGCACAATTTCGTTTATGACCGAAACTATTTATTGCACGTAAATTTTCTTCTTGGAACTTCGTTCACAAATTCAAGAATCCCTGACTCTGACTATCAAAATACTTATTTATAATTATTTTTAGTACAAAGATTCAATGTATTATAATATTTAAAAATCAATTAAATATTCATGTAGAAAAATGGTGGCGGGACTCGAACCCCGAATGGCCGAATACTACTCACGGATTGCCGTTCAGGACGTAGATAGATTTTTTGAAATAATTTTTTTTATATATAAAAAACAAAATTTGATCTCTTGATCAGCTAAAAAAATCTATTGCAAATCAATTTAAAAATAGGCAAAAATGGTTTAAGTGTGTTTAAAGAATTAATTAAAATTCCTAGAGATTACATATTATATATTTTTAATATTCTCGAAATCTGAGATGATCAGAAAAAGTTATTTTAAAAAGGAGTCAGGACTCGAACCCGGAGAGGTCAGAGTATCGTAGATTACTATCCGCTTTACGATTTCCACCGACCCGAAATTTGTGAAGGCTGATATTTAAAAATGAAAATCATCTATCCTTATACTATTATAGAATAAATTTAATTCTTCTCATCATTAAAATAATTAATACAAATTTTCTAGATAGTAAAAAATAGTATTTTTATATTCCTGAAGTCTCAAATGAGCATAGAAAAATATATAAAATGATTTTGAAGTACTTTACTTTCTGATAAATGAAATTCATAACTTTATGTATTTTTATAATCTTTTTTGGATTGTTTTAAAATTTGATAATATAGTGAATAAGAGAATGTCTATTTTCGTTTCGGATGAAAAGTATGTCGTCTTCTGATTATATTTCTCGACCTGAGGTAAGTTTATTTCGAGGCTAATACTATTCTAAATTTTCTATACATAAAAAAAATATTCTAATACTATTATAGAATAATTATAATCCTTCAAAACATTACAACAATTGCTAAAAAAAATTTATTTATTAAAAAATAGTATTTTTGTATTCCTGGAATTTTTAATGAGCAGAGAAACGTATAAAAAATGACTGCAGGTGGCGAGACTCGAACCCTGCATGGCCGGATAGGTGCCAGGGATTGCCGTTCATTAAGCGAACGCAGCAGTCCTAAAATAATTAAACCTCGATATCTTGGAAACTACTCGACTGAATTACAAAGTTAAAAACAAGTTAGAAACCGATTTTAAAGTACTTTACTTTCTGATAAATGAAATTCATAATTTCATCTTTGTTTTTGAAGCTTTTTTAGATTGTTAGGAAACTTTTTAATGAAAAATAATAGAATGTCGATTTTTGTTTCAGATGAAGTGAATGGCCTCTTCTGATGAAATTTCTTGTGCTGAGGTAAAAATTTTTCGAAGCAATAGTAGAGCGGATAACCTGTCGATCTTGTACACAGTAATACCCGACATATACGAAGACTGGTATTCAAAAATTAAAATCTTCCATTCTGATACTATTATAGAATAATTGTAATCCTTACAAACATTAAAACAATTACTGCAAATTTTCTAGATTGTAAAAAATATTATTTTCGTATTCCTGAGATCTTAAGTGAGCAGAGAAAAATATAAAAAATGATTTCAGGTGGCGAGACTCGAACACTGCAGGGCCGGATAGGTGCCCGGAATCACCGTTCATTAGGCGAACGCTGCAGTGCTGAAATATTTAAACCTCGATATCGTGGAAACTAAACGACTGACTGACAAAGTTGAAAGCAAGTTATGAACCGATTTAGAAGTACTTTTCTTTCTTATATATTAAATTCATAAATTTGTCTTCGTTTTTAAAGCTCTTTTAGATTGTTTTGGAATTTTTAATGAGGAATAATGAATTGTCGATTTTCCTTTCAGATGAAGCGAATGGCGCCTTCTGATAAAATTTCTTGTGCTGAGGTAAGATTCTTTCGAGCCAATAGTAAAGCGGATAATCTGTTGATCTTGTAGGAAGTGATACCTGAAATTTGTGAAGCCTGATATTCAAAATGAAAACCTTTTATTCTAAGAGTAGTACAGAATAATTATAATCCTTTTTCACATTCAAAAAATGAATACGAATATTTTAGATAGTAAAATATAGTATTTTTATATTTCTGAAGCCGTAAATGATCAGAAAAAAATGTATGAAATGACTGCAGATGGCGAGACTCGAACCCTGAATGGCTGGATGGGCGCCAGGGATTGCCGTTTATTAATCGAATGCAGCGGTCTCGAAATGTTTAAACCTCGATATCTTGGAAACTACTCGGCCAAATTACAAAGTTTACAGCAAGTTACGAACCGAATTTGAAGTACTTTTCTTTCTTATAAATAAATTTCAAAACTTTATCTTCTTTTTTAAAGCTCTTTTAGATTGTTATGAATTTTTTAAATGGGGAATAGTAGAATTTAGATTTTCATTTCAGATGAAGTGAATGGCGTCTTCTAATGATATTTCCGGTGCTGAGGTATTATTTTTTCGAGGCAATGGTGGAGCGGATAACCTGTAGATCTTGTAGACAGTAATACCCGACATTTTTGAAGACTGGTATTCAAAAATGAAAATCGTCTATTCTAATACTATGATATGCTCCTTACGTTATGTGGGATGGATTTGGGAAGTTCCGTGAGAGAGAGTTAAAAAATAAACAATGAAAAAAAAATTATCTATTATGATTGGGGTTCGGGATCCAGCCGAATACATCTGGTATGCCAGCCGTATCAGCGGTGACGAGTTATCTTGTATGCCAGCCGACTCGTGAAAGGAGGAAAAAAATAGGAAGGAAGTAAAATAATTGAAAAAAACAAAATTGATTAAGAAAGGGGTAGCGGTTATTGGTCGCAGAGAGTAAGTAAGAGACAGAGAGAGAAAATATATTGCAGTTCAGATTCCGACGGCAAGGGGACGCTTTTGTGTGCGTGGCCTGGCGGAGGTTTTCGGTTCCCCAAAGCGGGAGATCCAGTCTTGTGGAAGAGAGAGACGGTGAGAGTGTTTGCGGATTTTCTTTTGGCTTGCCTGGCCTGAGCGGAAGTCCAGCCCGGGAGGTTACAAGAGCTAATAGCGGGAAGTCTAGCCGTTAGCTTTAAGATCAGAGCGGGGAAGCCAGCCCTGATCGTTCTGCCGTTCCGTGGCGGAGCGCGCCTTTATAAGCCCGAGGTGCCGCGTGGGAGTTGGCCGGAGTGGGAAGGATCGAGTGGAGGGAGATGCGCGCGCTCAAGTTTCCATCGCGCTGTACGCGCGTCGTATCGGTCTCTCTCTCTCTTTTCTCTCTGTCTCCCTCTTGAGTCTAAAGGGCCTAATATCCAAAATGGTTGCCTACCGAATGGATAAACGTCCTATGCGAAAGGGTTCTTATAATTACAATCAAAAGAACCTCGCCCTATGCGAGTCGCGTATAACAACTATTATAGAATAATTAGAACCCTCATAAAAATTAAAATAATTATTTAAAAATGTAACCCTTGACATCTTGAAATCTACTCAACCGAATTACAGAATTGAAAGCAAGCTGCGAACCAACTTTGAAGTACGTTCCTTTCTGATGAATGAAATTCATAACTTTATCTTTGTTTCTAAAACTCTTTTCGATTGTTTTGGAATTTTTCAATGGAATCAAATGAAATAGTTGAGCGGATAACCTGTCGATCTTATAGACAGTAATACCCCAAATTTATGAAGCCTGATATTCAAAAATTAAAACATTCTATTCTAATACTAGTATAGAATAATTATAATCATTCTAAACATTAAAAAAAATCACTACAAATTTTCTAGATAATAAAAAATACTATTTATATATTCCTGAAGTCTTAAATCAGCAGAGAAAAATATAAAAAATGACCGCAGGAGGCGAGACTCGAACCCTGAACGGTTGGATAGGCGCCAGGGATTGCCGTTCACTAAGCGACCACAGGTGTCCCGAAATATTCAAACCTTGATATCTTGGAAACTACTCAACCGAATTACAAAGTTGAAAGCACATTACGAACAGATTTTGAAGTACATTCCTTTCTCACAAATAAAATTCATAACTTTAACTTTGTTTTTGAAGCTCTTTTAGATTGTTATGGAATTTTTTAATGGAGAATAATATAATCTCGATTTTCGTTTCGGTTGAAGCGAAAGGCGTCTTCTGATAAAATTTCTCGTGCTGAGGTAAGATTTTTTCGAGGCAATAGTAGAGCGGATAACCTGTCGATCTAGCAGACAGTAATGGACGTTCGACAACGAGTTACACTTTCCAGGCGACGTGTCTGATCCACGTGGGAGTTGCGGGGTGTTCGCGATGGAAACGAGAGCGGTAAAATACGGGAAGTCTGTCGACCGTTTGCAGCAAGGCCGACTTTCTTTTCGCGCAACGTTTACTTCCCCCAAAGACGGAAAAGCCTCTAAAGCTAACGCGATTGGCCGATCCGTCGGAAGCATTAATCGACTTTATCGTGACGCTCTCTAGAGTACACAATTTTCACTGAATTTGGTATTTCTAAAAATTAAGATAACTCTTACAAGGAGAACCTACACCCTCGGAATTTTGTTTAGATGCATACTCGTCTCAGTAATAGCTTACGAAACTACCAAATTATCAAACTTGTAATATGCTAATGTAATAAGGCGCGCTGTTCAGCCATTCAAGAAAAAAGGCTTCAAATAACTCAGGCATATTAGATGGACCGCGATGCGCGAGTATTTCAACTTCTGGGTCAGAAGGTAGCGATCCGAGTTCGTAACCCGAAAGTACGGGCTCGATTCTTCCTGCCGGGACATTTTGCCAATTTCTTATTACAATTGGCTATTAAATTTATTTAAATAAAGCCAAAAAATATTTATTTTTTACTATCTTGTTCATGTGAAAAAAAGGCTTGTGCAATATTTGTTCAGAAACATTACTTTAATTTCGAATTATAATTATTTTAATAACAATGGCAGATGTCTTTTATTCATATTATATTTTTATATGATTTTTTTTCTAATTAGGTAAACCTTTAATTAAACAGAGTGGCTGGAAAACTTTATTTTCAAAATTCCCTGACTTTGTTCAGATTTTTCCGTGACACATTTTTCATTTTCCCTGACCATTAATTTTCAAAGACCCTCACTTTAATCCTGTAACAGTTTTAATGCAGAATCTTTTATAAAGACAAGAAAACAATTAAATTTAAAATTCAAATTTCAAATATATTTATTTATTTTAACCGAAGAAGATGATTTTTTACCATAAAAGATGAATTATCAATCCAAAACGACAAATTTTCAACAAAGTAGTTTAACTTTTCGACCAAAAAAAGATGACTTTTTAATAATATACTGTAATTTTCAACAAAATAAATAAATTTAGAACCAAAACCTTGAATTATTGACGAAATGCTTTAATTTTCTAACTACAAAGATACATTTTCAACCAAATAGTTGAATTTTGAAACAAAAGAGGTTAAGTTCAATCAAAGACTGTTGATATTTTAGCCAAAAAGAAAAAACATTTCAACAAAATAGTTAACTTTTCAACAAAATAATTAAAGTTTCAACTAAATAGTTGAATTTTTAACCAAATACACGAATATTCAACTTAATACGTGAATCTTCAATCAAAAAGTAAAATTTTTTAACTGAAAAACATCAATTTTCAACCAAAAGTAAAAAAGTTTAATTTTTTAGTGAAAAAAATCAATTTAAAAAAAAGAAGGAACTTTCAACAAAATAGTCCAATTTTCAACGGAAAAGATGAATTTTCCAAGAGAGTAAAATAAATTTATACAAATTGTTGAAGTTTCAAACCAAAAGAGAAATGTTCTTTTAAAAATTAAAATTTTTAACCCAGAAATATGAATTTTCTACAAAATAGTCAAATTTGCAACCAAAGAGATGAACCTTCACCCAAAAACATACATTTTTAACAAAGCAGTTCCATTTTTAAAAAAGTCAAAGTAGGCGCCGTGCGCCTACATAAAAGGGTTTCGTAACCTATTTAGACGTTAATTAAGTCATTCAATCCTCCCCTTCCATGCTTTCCCTCCCCTACTCGCCTTCTTCCCCCTCTCCTCACTTCCGTAGCTAACACACCCCTTCTGCTACAACCCCTAATCGCATTTAATTACCCCTACTTTCCCCTAATTTCCCCTAGTTGCCCTGCCATCCTTTCCCCTGTTCCCCACTTCCTCAAGTTCCCCAACGCTTATTTCCCCCTACTTATCCGACTCCTCTCCTCATTTCCTCTACTTACGCTCCCCTCACTTTCCCTTGCTTCCCCTATGTTCTATCTTATAATTTTCCCTCACTTCCCCTACTTCTTCTCTTATAACTACTTCTTCTCTCTGTTAGATTTCGCGCTTGGCGCTCGATAATGTATTTACCTTACGCTGCGCGCTGGGTCTTTGTATGTCAACCACATTTGTGCACAGACCTTTTAAAATTAAAGGTCAAATCATCGACAACTGAGATTTGGTGATTGTGAATTCTCTGTTGTTAAAGCTCCTTCGGCTTAAACGAATACATTCTTATGACGTACCTCGTGCTTCGCACTCGATTTTGTCTAAAATGCGAAATTTTCTACATCATATGTTCCACATTATTATATCAAATGTATATTACATTTATTTCTGTACGTCGGCCTGTGATTGCTTATTTAGATATTGCAAAATAAAGTACAAATTGTATTTATCATGATTATTTCAATATTTGTTCCTGATTTTTCATCTAAATAATTTTTTTATCTTAAATGTATTTTTATAACAAAAGTTTATAACAAATTTGCAAATCTTTTTTGGGTGAACAACTTTTGTCTATTCATCTTTTATCGTACCTTGCGTCGTTTTTGCAAAAAAAAAATTTTCTATTGTTAATTTTTTTTTCACGATTGAAACAAAAATTTTTATTTTTCACGATTGAAACAAAAATTACGCATCCTATCAAAAAATGATTAATAAAAAATGTGTAGCTCTTTTCTGAGTGAACAACTTTTGTCTCTTAATTTTTGTCGTGGTTTGTGTCGTTTGTCCAAAAATTCCATTTATTGGATTCCTAAATCAGTTTTTTACAAATGAAACAAAAACTACGCGTCCCATCAAAAAGTGATTATTAACAAATTTGTAGACCTTTTTTGAGTCTACAATTTTTGTTTATTCATCTTTTTTTGTATCTTGTATAGTTTGACCGCAAAATGGACTTTTTGATTTTTCATTTTTTCTTTGTGCGATAAAAATGTGAATTTTCGTTTGTTTTTTGGAATTTTGTAAATGCTGTAACTCCGGTAATTTTTCTCCTATCAAGAAAAGTCATGAGAATATTTTTTTCTCTTTTTCTAGTACTATTATTGTCTATTATCATTTAAATAACAAAAAAAAGTGTTCTCAAAAAATTTCAAAATGTGCTCACTTTTTGAATTTTTATCCAAGATGGCTGCCTAACGAACTTGACCTTGATTTTAGGACACTTCAAAAGTATACTAAAGCCCAATCCAATACATTAATTCTTTTGAAAGTAATCGTGCTAACAAACTAAAAATCTACAGACTAACAGACAGACAAACAGACAGACATTTTGTAAAAAACTGTTTTTTGGGTTCAGGGGGTCTCAAAACGTGGACATTTGACAAAAACCGGGGGGGGGGTCAAATTTTAAACAAATCTATTACCTTCTCATTATAGGATGAGAATGTAAAAAAATAAACGAATGTTTAACCAAAGAGATGAATTTTCAATTACAATGACAAATCTCGCTTCACTCGCAAGTTTGAGCGCGCCTAGGGCGCGCAACTGTTGGTTCACGCGCTTTGCGCTCGATACTGTATTTACCTCGCGCTACGCGCTCGGTCTTTGTATTTCCCCCATATTTGTGCGCACACCTTTTAAAGTTAAAGGTCAAAGTATCGACAACTGTAATTTGATGATTGTGAATTCTCTTTTGTTAAAGCTCCTTCGGCTTTAACGAATACATTCTCATCACGTACCTCGTGCTTCGCACTCGATTTTGTCCAAAATGCGAGATTTTCTACATTATATGTTCAACATTATTATATCAAATGTATACTACATTTATTTCTGTACGTCGGCATGTGATTACTTATTTAGATATTGCAAAATAAAGTACAAATTGTATTTATCATGATTACTATGGCCAACAGCCATACCACGCTGAAAAAACCAGTTCTCGTCAGATCACTGAAGTTAAGCAGCGTTGGGCGCGGTTAGCACTTGGATGGGTGACCATTCGAGAAAACTGAGTGCTGTTGGCACATCGTGGGTGTGGTGAGCCCACACTTGTAGTTATTCACTACAAGTTATCAACCTAGAAACACTACCCGAATCGGGTAGTGTCACGCCTACCCCGAAAGGGAAATGGCTTAATGGCATACTACTACTTTAATATTTGTTCCTGATTTTGCATCTAATTTTATCCTCAGCTACCGTGAAAATTTTATATCATTTCAATAAATGTATGTTATTACAATTCATAATATGCATTGATATTGAGAACAGACGTATTTTCCTTGTCTTGTTTTTATAATTGAAAAAAAGTGCGCATCCTACAAAAAAAAAACAATTTTGTTATTATGCATTTTGTTGCAACTTGCGTCGTTTTTCCATAAATTTAATTTGTTTATGTTCAATGTTATTTTTTACGATTTGAACCAAAAATATGCATCCTAGCGTAAAGTGGTTCTAAGAAAATTTGTAAATGTAATTTAGGCGAAAAATTTGGTTACATAAAATGTTATTGTAGCGTGTATCGTTTTTCCAAAAAGTTAATTTTTTTATTTTAAATGTATTTTTATAACAAAAGTTTAAAACAAATTTGTAGATCTTTTTTGGTTGAACAACTTTTGTCTATTCCTCTTTTTTCGTGACTTGCGCCGTTTTTCCAAATTTTTTTTATTGTTATTGTTATTCTTCACGATTGAAACAAAAATTACGCATCTTATCAAAAAATTATTAATACAAAATTTTTAGCTCTTTTCTGAGTGAACAACTTTTGTCCATTAATTTTTTTCGTGGTTTGTGTCGTTGTCCAAAAATTCGATTTATTTTATTCTTGAATCAGTTATTTACAAATGAAACAAAAACTACGCGTTCCATCGAAAAGTGATTAATAACAAATCTGTAGATCTTTTCTGATAGTACCATTTTTTTCGATTCATCATTTTTTGTATCTTGTATAGTTTGACCGCAAAATGGAATTTTTTATTTTTCATTATTTCTTTGTACGATAAAAATTTGAATTTTCGATTTTTCAAGAAAGTTAAAAAAAGTCTTCTAACAATATTGTAAGGCGTTCAAAAAGAAACATTTTTTTTTCTTAACTTTTTTCATATCGTGCGTTGTTTGGCTTAAAATGTTCATTTTCGTTTGTTTTTTGGAATCTTGTAAATGCTATAACTCCAGTAATTTTTCTTCTATCAAAGAAAGTAATGAGAATATTTTGTTTGCTTTTTTGAGTACTATTAATATCCGTCCATAGAATTTTCAAATAGTGAAAAAAAGTGTTCTACAAAATTTTCAAAATGTGCTCACTTTCTGAATTTTTTCCAAAATGGCTGGCTAACGAACTTGACCTTCAATTTAGGACACTTGAAAAGTATACCAAAGCCCAATCCAATACGTTAATTCTTTTGAAAATTATCGTGCTAACAAACTAAACATCTACGGTCTAACAGACAGACAGACAAACAGACAGACAAACAGACAAATAGACAGACAAACAGACAGACAGGCAAATAGACAGAAAAACAGACAGACAGGCAGACAAACAAACAGACAGACAAAAAGACATACAAACAGACAGACAAACAGACAGATAGACATTTTGTAAAAAACTGTTTTTTGGGTTCAGGGGGTCTCAAAACGCGGAAATTTGACAAAAACGGGGGGGGGGGGTCAAATTTTACACAAATCTAATACATTCTCATTATAGGATGAGAATGTAAAAGAAAGAAACGAATGTTCAACCAAAGAGATGAATTTTCAATTAAAATGACAAATCTTGAGCAAAAAAATTATTTCTTAACAAAACGATTTCAAAAAAAGTCTGAGAATTTTATTAATCAGGAAAAAGCCAGGGATTTAAAGAAAATCTGGCAGAAGTCAGGAAATATCTATAATTTTAAATAAGCGTCAAACAGAATAAATTTGTAATTTTTCATTTTTATTTGGAAATTGTTTTGTGTATGCAGCCAAGCATACACAATAGCCATAGTGTTGCATTTTACAGGCGAAAAAAAAAACTAAATTTTCAATTACAAAAAAAAACAAAAAACAAGAACATATTTTGGAAAAAGCTCTATATCTAGGCCTTTATAATTGCCCTTAGATTATGTGGCGAAAATATTGCTTTAAACAATTCATCCTTCTAGAAATATTATGGATCTGGCAAAAACCCAAGTCTTTTGAAGCACCTTAAGTTTTTGAATTAGAGGCGAAAACGATTAAAGTTTGTAAAAAAATTGTATTTGAGATTAATTGTTACAGGAGGAATATTAAACTGATCTGAAATAATGCAAATGGTATTTATACCTTCAGCAACTGCTGTCAGAATTGCAACTAGGTATTCCGGAAGTGTAGCATGGACAGTAAGTTGGTCCTTGGCACGTGTATCGGATGCAGAATTGGACGCATGATGGGGGTGATGTTAGTTTTAGGGGTGGTGACCTGGAATATGGTTTCGGTCCTGGTGGTTCTGGACAGGGTCGGGCGATGCAAATTGTTGGACGAGGTGGTAGTGGTGTTGGTCTAGCTCTGCAAACCTATAATTTTATATCAGAATTAGTGCAAAAAATTCAGGACAGGAGCTAATTAAATTGTCGAGAGGAAAGTTAAACTTGCGTCGCATCTTACGCTTTAGCGAACTTTAGTCGGTAATAAATATGAATTCTCCTCCTGCTTTCTCTTAAAGAAGGATCTAATTTATTGACGAAAAGAATGCGAAAAGAAAACGAGAAGATGCACGAGAGGGTGCGATTGATGTAGTGCTTTTCTAATAAAGGGGAAATTTTCTCTTGATTGGGGATGGAAAATTTCAATAAATCAAATCAAAGCATTGAGGCTTTCGAAAATTACCAGAGATATTTACAAAATTTATTAAAACTTTGTTTCTAATTTAAATTGGAAAACCTGGATAATCTTCCAAGATAATTTTCAAAATGTCTTAAAATAGAATGTAACATGACAAATAGAAAACATTAATGTTAATAACAATTTTTGAAATGCTTGAAAATATTTGAATTAGTGATTTTCCTCTTATTCCCTGTTTTCAAGAAACTTTCCAAGTTTCTTTTTGTTGAAAGTAGTTTCTTTTGAATTGAATAGTCTACTATGATATTTTTGGTTCAGAATTAATCACTTCTTGATAAAAGCTCAACTATTTGGTTGAACTTTGAACTATTTTGTTCAAATTTTTTTTTTAAGTTGAAAATTTTATTATTAAACTTTGCTCAACATTTATTTTATTGGTTTAATATTTAACTATTTTTTTTAATTCCTTCTTCTTTGGTTGAAAATTAATTGTCCTAACTGAAAATTGAAAATTACATTTTTAGTTGAAAATTTAATTTTTCATTAGGAATTTATCTTCCTTGGTTGAAAACTCAACTACTTGGTCGAAAATTAAACTACTACGTTAAACATTCATTTTATTGGTCGAAGATCAAATACTTTCTTAAAAATTCTTTTTTTTTATCAATTTTTTCAACTGTTCTATTTTAGATTGAAAATGTATCGTTTTTTATTTTAAAATTCAACTATTTGGTTTGAAAATTCAGCAAATTGGTTGAAATTTGGTTTCTCCCTTGCTTGAAAAATCTTTCCTGGTTGAAAATTCAACTCTTCTGTTAAAAATTGGTCTTTTGGGTTTAAAAATTCATCTTTTTCGTTAGAAATTTTATCGTTCTTGCCTGAAAATGGAAATTTTTGGTTAAAAATTAATCAGTTTTAAATATTCTTATATAATCAGTTTTGGTTGAGGATTTAATTATTTCGTTAGAAATTTGTATTTTTTGTAGAGAATGCATCTTTTTGCTAAAATTCGACTGTTTTTTATATAAAAATAAACTCCATTTTTGATTAAAATATCAAATGTTATATTGCTTTTTCAAAATTAATATTTGTTTATTAAAAATTCAACTAGTTGGTTAGAAATGAAACTTCTTTGTTAAAAGTTGAATTATTTTGAAGATTTATTGAATTTATTTATATTATTTTATATTTATAATATTTTATATTATTTATATTATTCTTTTAATTATATTTATTTATTGAATTTATTGCCGATTAATTTTGGGTGAAATTTGGTCATTTTTAGTGGAAAAATGTATTACATTTTTCATTAAGAATTTCATCTTTTTTTGTTGAAAATTGAACTACTTTGTCAAGAATTCATTTTATTACTTGCAGATTGAAAGATTTTGTTGTTTCCTTTTTTTCATTAGTTGAAAATAAATTTTTTTAATTGAAAATTTATCTATCCTATTTTCGGTTAATTATTGACCGTTTCTAGTTGAAAATTGAGCTATTAATTAATGCATTATTTTAACTGAAAAATTAACTATTCTATTTTTTGTTGAAAATTTACAGCTTTAGTTGAAAAATCAACAATTATATTTTTCATCAAGAATTCATCTTTTTTGTTTGAAAACTCAACTTCTTGGTTGAAAATTAAACTACTATGTGAAATATTTATTTTATTGGTTGAAGATTCAACGATTTTCTTCAAAATTCTTCTCTTTTTTAGTTAAAAATAAATGTGTTCAACTGCAAATTTAACTCTTATATTTTTATTTGAAAATTCATCGTTTTTAGTTTAAAATTAAACTATTTCACTTACAAATTCAACTGTTTTGTTGAAAACTCGTCTTTTTGGGTTAAAAATTCGAATATTTTCGTAAAAAATTCAACTATTTGCTTGAAAATTAACTTTTTGGTTGAAAATTCATATTTTTGGGTTAAAAATTAAACTGATTTCTAGAGAAATCGCAATTTGTTTTGAAAATTCAACAATATGGTTAATATTTTATTTCTCTTTTGCCTCAAAAATCTTTCCTGGTCTAAAATTCAACTCTTTTATTGAAAATTTTATCTTTTTCGGTTAAAAATGGAAATATTTGGTTGAAAATGAAAATATTTTTTTAAAAATTATTCCGCTTTCTTTAACTAAAAATTCAACTTATTGGTTGAAATTTGAACTTCTTTGTTATAAATTAATTTTTTTCTGAAGATTTATTATTTTAGTTGAAAATTCAATTATTTTTTCAACATTAAATTATTTTGTTGAAAATCTAACTATTTTCTGGAACATTCATCTTTTGGGTTGAAGTTTGATCTTTTTGGTTTGAAAATTGGATTATTTTGTTACAAGTTGAGCTTTTTAGGTTAAAAGTTCAAATATTTAGTTAAATCATCAACTATTTTGTTGAAAATTCGTCTTTTGTGGTTTAAAATTAAATTATTTATTAGAAAAATCAACTATTTGATTGAAACTTAACTTTTTGTTTGGAAATTCATATTTTTGGGTAGAAAATTCAACTGTTTTCTAGAGAATTCGCAATTTGTTTTAAAAATGCAACTATTTTGTTGAAAATTCGTCTTTTGTGGTTAACAATTATATTATTTTCTTCGAAAAATCAACTATTTGGTTGAAAACGCAATTGTTTGGTCTAAAATTAATTTTGTCCGTTTGTTATAAAATTCAAATGTTTAATTGAAAATCATCGTTCACGGTTGAAAATTCAACTTTTCGGTTTCAAAGTAAACTGTTTTCTAAAACATTGCTTTAACTTGAAAACTCAACTCTTTTATCAAAAATTTATCTCTATTTCGTCTGGTTTGAAAGCATTTTGGGCTGTAAATTCTTATAAAATATTGTTTGTATTTTTTGTGTTTTATTTAAGGCATTTATCAAATTAAATCAGAGAAAACAATTGACTGAAAAGAGGGGTGGGTGTTCCTGTTTGTGACGTAGTTTTGTGAACTATCCCTAAAAATTCCTGAAGACTTGAATAAGTAAAAAAAAATATTTAAAAAATAGTTGAATGGGGACTCGAACCCCTGGCGGCTGGATAAGCATCCCGGATTTCTAAAGCTCCCGAAAATCTTTTTATCTCGGAAACTAATGGTTCGAATCGGAAAATAAAAAGTACGTATTTAATCGATTTTTGTGAAGTTTTAGTTGTGACGAACAAAATGAGAATACTTTAAATAATTATTGGTACCAGCGGTGGAGGGTATGATGGACACTTTGGCATCGGTGGAATTGGTTCCACGGGTGGGCAGCCACTTTTTGGACAGCTGAAAGGTAGAGGTCTGAAGTGGTAACAGGGAGGGGGTAAAGTACTGGTACGTCTCTCATTCGTAGTTTCACACGCCATTCTTTTCCCAAGTGGCTTCGTTGAATCGTGAAAAAAGTTTTAACCGGTACATACGGGCTTCAGGGATTTTTCCCGCAGCAATCTTCCATTCGGTTTCGTGTTCCGTGTGCTTTTTAAATGTTACCAAAAGTTCGCCGAGGTTTCTTTCAAGTTTGTTGTCACGGCTTCTGTCCTTTCTTTCTCTCTGAAAAATTTTGGTATTAAATATAAATAATTTGCAAATAAGTTAATTAGGTAAGAAAAAATATTGTTACTTTGTTCCTGGATGATAAAATATGCAAATATTGAAAGAAAAAATGAGAACCGGAGGAAGGACTCGAACCCCGGAGGGTGACTTACGCTTAACGACTTGGGCTATCGTGCAAATTTCTAATCTCGATATCTCGGTTAAAAATTGACCAAACACAATTGAAAGGAGGTGTTTTAAGACTGATTTGAAGAGATCTTTTTATTTTTCATTGTTTTGTTAACAAATTATTTTTAATTATGAAAAAAATATTATTTTTAGACGAGTGTATCAAGTATTCTAATATTAAAATAACGAACTTCAGAAGTTAAAAGGTTTCCCACAGCAGTCGATCCACTTCAATGAGCAAATATCTGGCTGAGGTTGCGGCGGGGGTGGGGGTGATGGACACGTGGGTATACCAGGGCAATAACACGGTGCATAAGTCGACCTGTCATGCATTAATAATTGAGTTAGGAAGTTCTCTACATATCATGATTCATAAGTTTGCGAAACTATAAAAATAAAATATGTGACAAAATATAAAAATAGAATTATAATGATATTTAGGGTTATCTGCCTACAGTGAATAATGCCACCCACAGTGGACAACAGGGTGGTCCAAAAATGCATTGGAAATTTTTTTTTTGAATTTTTGTCGGGAAACCCGCCAGATTTGTTCGAATCCACCCAAAAATAAAACCATTTTTTTCGTTTTGAAAAAAATGATATTTAGGGGTGGCGCAAGCCCCATGAAGTTTAACATGTATTTCCCATAAGAAAAAAAGACGTTTTTGTAAATCTTATTCAGAATCCTCAATATTATCTCAATCGAGTTGAAACTCAACATTTCTCTTCACAATTAGCCATAGAATACGAATAAAATATCACTTTTCAAAAACCAACACCATAAGTCTGTTTTATAGGGTCCCAAAGAAACCCCATAAGTGAAAAAATGGGTTTTGCGAGTTTTTGGCGCTAATTATGACTTTTTTGCGGTTTTTTTAATACGAATTGTTTCTAATACATAAAATGTTACTTTATACTGAAAATTAGATATTTTTATGAATTGTTTAAGCAATTTATTATTATTTTTAGCAATTTTCTCATAGAATGGAGTTAAAGACGCGGTTTTTTCACAAATTTTCCATTTGTTGTCCAATTTTCGATTAGAGGGAAGTGAAAGTTCATCAATGTTAACAATAGTGATTGTTTAAACAATTTATCATAATTATTAATAATATTATATTTGAATAATGCTAGAAAGATGCGAATTTTTTTTTAATTTATGGCTTTTTGTCCAATTTTCATTCGGAGCGAAGTAATAATGAATTCAAGTTAACAAAATAATTGTTTAAACAATTTATTATACTCATTAATAATATTATAATTGAATAATGCTAGAAAGATGCGGTTTTTTTTTAATTTCTGACTTTTTGTTTAATTTTCATTTGGAATGAAGTAATAATGAATTCAAGTTAACAAAATAATTGTTTAAACAGTTTATTATCATTGTTGATAATATTCTCTTTGAATAATGCTGAAAAGATGCGGTTTTTTTTTAAATTTCTGGGTTTTTGTCCACTTTTCATTCAGAGTGAAGTAATAATGAATTCAAGTTAACAAAATAATTGTTTAAACAATTTATTATACTCATTAATAATATTATAATTGAATAATGCTAGAAAGATGCGGTTTTTTTTAATTTTCTGGCTTTTTGTTTAATTTTCATTTGGAATGAAGTAATAATGAATTCAAGTTAACAAAATAATTGTTTAAACGGTTTATTATCAATGTTGATAATATTCTCTTTGCTTAATCGGTAGAATGTTGTGTTTTTTTCTGAAATTTTCAACTGTTTGTTTATTTTTTATTAGACAAAAATAATTGTTTAAACAAATTATTATTGTTTATGACTATCTTCATCTATATCGATTGCGCCTAATAGTTGCGGTTTTACGGCAATTTTTACCTTTCTGTCCTTTTTTCACTTAGTGAGGTAATAATTAATTAAAGTTAACAGAAAAGTTGTTTAAACAATTAAATATTGTTTATAATTATCTTTTCTCAGATAAGTGCTAGAAAGTGGCGGTTTTTTCTAAAATCTTTCACTTTGCATCGCCTTTTTGTTTATGAACAAGTAATAAGTCAACCACAACAAAAATGATTTTTCGAATGGTATTGTTGTTTTAAGTGAATTATTTTTGCTCTTTATATAGAATAATTAGGAATTATTTAATAAAATAGAATTCATTAAAAATTAATTAATTTTTAAAAAATTAAAAAGAAAATTAATTAATAATAATAGAATAATAAGAATAGGTGGAAGGACTAGGTCTTTAAATGACTCGTAAAAGTTTTTTTTTGATTACAACAAGAAGTTTATTGCAAAGCGTAAAAGAAAAACTTGAAATTGCAAATCTCTAAAGTTTATTTAATAATTTTTAGTGATTAAGCAGGCGAAGCAAAGTAAAAGGTTTTAGAAAAAACCGCCACTTTCTAGCACTTGTCTAAGAAAAGATAGTTATAAACAATATTAAATTGTTTAAACAACTTTTTTGTTAACTTTAATTAATTATAACCTCACTAAGTGAAAAAAGGACAGAAAGGTAAAAATTGACGAAAAACCGCAACTATCACGCATTGATATAGATGGAGATAGTCATAAACAATAATAATTTTATAAACAATCATTTTTTCTAAATCTAATTAAATTAATTAGCCAATCAGTTGAAAATGTCAGAAAAAACCGCAACATTCTACCAATTAAGCAAAGAGAATATTATTAACAATGATAATAAATTGTTTAAACAATTATTTTGTTAACTTGAATTCATTATTACTTCACTCCAAATGAAAATTGGACAAAAAGCCAGAAATTTCAGAAAAAACCGCATCTTTCTAGCATTATTCAATTATAATATTATTAATAAGTATAATAAATTGTTTAAACAATTATTTTGTTAACTTGAATTCATTATTAGTTCACTCCGAATGAAAAGTGGACAAAAACCCAGAAAAAAACGCATCTTTTCAGCATTATTCAAATATAATATTATTAATAATTATAATTAGTTGTTTAAACAATTATTTTGTTAAATTGAATTTATTATTACTTCACTACAGATGAAAATGGGACAAAAAGCCAGAAATTTAAAAAAAATCCGCATCTTTCTAGCATTATTCAAATATAATATTATTAATAATTATGATAAATTGTTTAAACAATCACTATTGTTAACATTGATGAACTATCACTTCCCTCTAATTAAAAATTGGACAACAAATGGAAAATTTGTGAAAAAACCGCGTCTTTCTAACTACATTCTATGAGAAAATTGCTAAAAACAATAATAAATTGTTTAAACAATTCATTAAAATATCTAATTTTCAGTATAAAGTCATATTTTATGTATTAGAAACAATTCGCATAAAAAAAAACAGCAAAAAAATCATAATTAGCGCCAAAAACTCGCAAAACCCATTTTTTCACTTATGGGATTTCATTGGGACCCTATAAAACAGACTTATGGGGGTGATGTTTGAAAAGTGATATTTTATACGTATTCCATGGCTAATTGTGAACAGAAATGTTGAGTTTCAACTTGATTGAGATAATATTGAGGATTCTGAATAAGATTTACAAAAACGTATTTTTTTCTTATGGGAAATGCATGTTAAACTTCATGGGGCTTGCGCCACCCCTAAATATCATTTTTTTCCAAACAAAAAAATGGATTTATTTTTGGATGGATTCGAACAAATTTGGCGGGTGTCCCCCTAAAAATTCGAAAAAAAATTTTTTGGACCACCCTAGTGTTCAATCATTATTTAACAATACTATTGGATGCAAAATAAATAATTCGATTTAACTCAAAGTTAAGACACTATACGTGCTATTAAATCGAAATTGAAATAAATTATTTTTGTTCAATTTGTGCTCTTAATTAGTAATTATGTGATGAGAATGTGCCCGCGAAGCGGGTAGATTTTTTATTATTATTTTATGTATCAGGGTCCAATAGTGAGAAATTTGAAAATTTGGATAAATGTGATGTGAGAGACTCAAAATTGTTATCAAGTTTTGGTTATAGTAGAAAATGATAGTTGACAGAATTTAAAAACAAAATACAGTTTCGAGAAGAATAAATTTTGAAATTTCCTGTACTGAATAATGTATGTATTGTGGAATAATTGAATTTTGACTCATTGGAATCTATGTTTTTCAATTCAACTAGAACATTGTGCGCGCAACGCACGCATTCTTTGAAAAAAACAAACAATTTTTTTAATTCACTAACAATTCTTTAAAATCAGCAGATTATTTTTCCTTTCTGCAAAATATGTCTAGCCGCGTGTGGAATTATCCGACACCGTACTTTTAACACTTTTTTAACATTTAAAAAACATAAAAAATACATTTTCAAGGTATTTCCAGACGAACTATTCATCAAAGTAAAATTAAATTCTACTACTGTTTGAATTTGATTCGAATTTTCTATAAGATTTCATTCACAACGTTTTCTGGACATATTTGTCACATAAACGTACTAAATTCTTTTATTTTTATATCAAAATTTAATTTGAAAGTACAAGAGGAAACTGAGACAAAATCAAGATCTATAATGTAACATTTTATTTAATCAATACATACGCATACAACAGTATTTCAATTTATGTTTGACACGAGCATAATTAAATAAGTTTATTGTTAATTAGTAGTAAGTATAGTGAGTATACCATTAAGCCATTTCCCTTTCAGGGTAGGCGTGACACTACCCGATTCGGGTAGTGTTTCTAGGTGGATAGTTTCTTGTAGTAAATAACTACTACAAGTGTGGGCTCACCACACCCACGATGTGCCAACAGCACTCATGTCAGTATTCTTGAATGGTCACGCATCCAAGTACTAACCGCGCCCAACGCTGCTTAACTTCAGTGATCGGACGAGAACTGGTTTTTTCAGCGGGGTATGGCCGTTGGTAGTAAAGATAGTATTTTCACAATAAATGGAAATTAACCGTTTTTCTATATTTTCATTGCATTATTTACATTTAAATAACAGTTTTGTATAAATCAAAGCTTACCACAAACGGTTAATTTTTGCTAGTTCTATTAAAAATGTGAGCTTCTCTTTATTCCTTTATCCTGTAATATGACAAATTTCACTTCAAAAGTTGGCACTTTAGAGGAAACTTCTTTTGTTTGTTCATTTAACTATTTTGTTCAAAAATTTTTGTCGTTGTAAACAATTTTTTTTATTGAAAATTTAACTATTCCATGTTTGGTTTGATTCTTATCTTTTTCAGTTGAAAATTCAGCAATTTTTGGTTGAAAAATTCTATATTTTATTTCAACTTTTTCTTTTGTGGTAGCATCATTTATTTTGATGAAAATTAATCTTTTTGGTTGAAAATTCATTTCTTTGCTTGAAAAATATATTTTTTTAATTAACATTATTTTTTTCAACTGAAAATTTAAATATTATATTTTTTGTCAAAAATTTATCTTTTTTTTAGATATTTAATCTTCTTGGTTGAAAATTCATCTGTTTGGTTAAAAATTTAACTATATTGTTGAAAATTCATCTATTTTGTCGAAAATTTGTCTTTTATTGGTAAAAAATTCATCTTTTGGGTTGAAAATTCAACTATTGAGTCAAAAATTAATTTTTTTGGTTAAAGATTCCTTATTTTGCCAACGGCGATACCACGCTGAAAACACCAGTTCTCGTAAGATCACTGAAGTTAAGCATTGTTGGGCGCGGTTAGTACTTGGATGGGTAACCGTTCAGGAATACCTGCGTGCTGTTGGCCCGTCGTGGGTGTGGTGGGCCCACATTGGTAGTAAATATCCACCTAGAAACACTACCCGAATCGGGTAGTGAGGCAATGAACTTTCGAGTTCGAACTGCTAATCTATGTATGTATGTATGTAAAGATTCCTTATTTTAGTTAAAAATTAATTATTTCCTTATAAATTTACCTATTCTTTTGAAAATTCGTTTCTTTTTGTTAAAAATGAATTTTTTAACTGAAAATTTAACTATTCCATGTTTGGTTTAACATTTAAATTCTTCAGTTGAAAATTTAGCTATTTGGTCAAAAAATTCTGTATTTTATTGAAACTTTGTATTTTGTACTAGAATATTAATTAATCTTCTTGGTGACTAATTCACCTTCTTGTTTGAAAATTCATTTCATTGGTTGAAAATTAAACTTTTAGGTTGACAATTCTTTAAAAAAAATTTAACTTGCTTGAAAATTCATGAATTTTGATAAAAATCAATCTTTTTTGGTAGAAAATTAGTCTTTTTGGTGGAAAATTTATTTCTTTGATTGAAAATTATTTTTTTCAAACTAAAATTTTAACTACACTATTTTTTGTCTAAAATTTATCTTTTTTGATAGTCAATTACTCTTCTTGGTTCAAAATTTGACTATTTGGTTAGAAATTCATTATTTTGGTTGAAGATTCTTGATTTTAGTCAAACATTTATTTCTGTGATCAAAAATTGAGCTTGTTTATTGAAAATTCGTTTTTTTTTTTGTTTTTTTTTTTACTGAACATGCAGCTATTCCATTTTTGTTGGAAAATTGATGTTCTCTATTTGAAAATTCACTTATTTTGTTGAAAACTTGTCTATTTTGGGCTGAACATACAATTAATTTTGGATAAGATTTTAATTTTTTACACTGCAAATTTAACTATTTCATTTTTTGTCGAAAATTTATCTTTTTTGATGGTCTTTTATCCTTCTTGGTTAAAAATTTAACTATTTGGTTAAATGAACTATTTCGTTCAAAATTAGTTATTTTTATGGAAAATTCGTTTTTTTACTGAACGCGACTATCATGCAATTATTACGTGGTTTCCGCATTATTACACGATATTATGCATTTTTACGCGATTAATACACAATAATTCGCGTTCTTACGCATCATTACGAATTATTAAGCGATTATTACGCATTACTACGCGATGACCATGCATTATTATGCGTCATTACGCATTATCACGAGACATGACGCATTATTAAGTGATTAATATATATTATTCCCTATTATTACGCGATTTTTCTGCATTATTACGCATTATTACGCGATTGTTATGCATAACATCACGTTAATACGCATTATTACGCGATAATTATGCGATTATTACGCGTTATTAGGCGTTACTACGCATCATTACG
>CAKNYM010052177.1:296223-349883 GCA_932195095.1 Andricus curvator | reverse complement strand
GGCGTTACTACGCATCATTACGCATTATTACGCGATTATTACACATTTTTATGTGATGATCATGCATTATTAGACGATTATTATGCATTATTACGCAATGATTCGCGTTCTAACGCATCATTACGCATTATTACGCGATTATTACGCATTGTCACGTGATTATCATGCATGATTATGCGATTAGTATGCATTATATCGCGTTATTACGCATTCTCACGCGATTATTAAGTATTATTACGCAATTGTTACGCATCATTAAGCCTTTTTAGGCATTATTACGCGATTATTATGCATTGTATCTTGTTATTACATATTATTGCGCAATTACCATTCATTGAAACATGATTATTTTGATTAATTACACTTTACTATGCAATTATTATGCATTACATCGCGTTATTACGCATTATTACGCGATTATTATGCATTATGACGTGATTATTACGCGTCACTATCCATTATTACGCGATTATTATGCACCGAATCGCGTTATTACGCGAGTATTATGTATTATCGCGTTATTACACATTATTACGCGATCATTATGCATTATTATACGTTCTTATGCATTGTTACGCGATCATTACGCAATAATTGGCGTTCTTATGCATCATTATGCAATATTACTTGATGATTACGCATTATAACGCATCAATTGCGCATTGTTATCAATTATTACGCATTATTACGTGAATAGTACGCTTTGTTATGCATTAATATGCGTTATCACGCATTATTCCGCGAATATTACGCATTATTACGTGTCATTACACATTACTACGTGATTATTACTTACTTATATCGCATCATTACGCATTATGTAACGTTTATTACGCAATTATGACGCAATTATTACGCATTATTACGCATTATCACGCGATTATTACGAATTTTACAATATTTTCAATAGACTTCAAGAATGGGAAGAGATTTTAAGGCATTTCAAAGGATTAACGTTTTCTAAAAGATTCCCAGCAGGAATTTTGAAGCACTTAAAAAACTTTCAAGGTATTTTGAAAGATTTCAAAAAATTCGAAATACTTTAGGGTATTGCCAAGGATTGCAGAGAATTTTCAAGAGATTCATAAAATTTGAAGGAATTTCTCAAGATTTTAATGATTCCAAAGAATTCAAAAAAATTGTATTGAGTTTGAAGAATTTTCTAGAATTTTTGAAGATTTGGAAGGATTTTATATGCCCTATAAGGTATCAGATTATTTTAAAAGATTCCAAGGGATTTTTAATGACTTGAACGGATTTAATAAGATGTCTGAGGATTTCAATGATTACTATGGATTTTAAAAGCTCTCAAGGTATTTCAATAACTTTTCCAGGATTTTAAGAAGTATCAGATTTCATGGAATTTTACAGGTTTTGCAAGGGATTTTATTAGATTTCAACGGATTGTAAAGATTTGCAAGGTTTGATTTTTTTTAATTTTAAGGACTACTTTTTTTTAATTGATATTAAAAGAGTCATAAATCATTGAAGACGATAGCATTTACACAAATCGTTAATCTTAAAAAACAAATTATATAATTAAATACACATTCTGGACGACACAATTTCAGTTTGAGATTATTTCTACTAATATTCTTTCTCATTCAATATCTTTTCTTTAATTTCATAAACAAATTATATAAAAAATGCCCAGTAGAGATTTTTCAAAGCAGAAATAAATCATTTTTCTTCTTAATCGTATAAGAGCTAATATAATTAGAATCATCCTTAAATCAAATGTATTTTCGCAGGTAAATCTTTTAACCAAAAAAATAATCTCATTGATTAGGATCCCACATTTAAAAAATAGTATGAAGAAATTAACGAAAAATAATGTTTTTTTATACTATTCGATAAATTGGTGTCATTTCTTATTTTAAACTATATAATTATTTATTCACGAGAATAGGTCAATTTGGAAGGAATTAAAATATTGAATCACAAATTCATAATAAAGTACTTTATTCATAAAACAAAGTATTCACAGGAAAGTCTAATTTCGCTAAAAAAAAACACAAAATAATTTTGATCCTAAAAAACATTAAACTGGCAGTACATAGCCAAATTCATATTATGTTTGGGCTTTCTCATACATGAGGTTAACATAGCTATAAGGAAAGCCAATGCGTGGTATGGATAGAAAAACTGTTGAAATTATAAAATTGATAAATGATTAACTGGATTTTCAACTGGATGAACAGATTAAGGCTGGAAAATTAATTTCAAAGATATCAATTCCATCACATGAATTATATTAGACATTTATCTAATATTTTATAATTTTTTAACACGTTGAAATTTTATTCAGATGGTATTTTTCTGGTACAAAGTGAATATTCACATTGCTTCTCCTCTCCTTTCTTTTTCTTTGTAAAAGGAAATTGTGTATGAATTCATGAAACAGTATTCCAAAACAGTTATTCAAACACATTTTTTCATTCATATAGTGATTATTTTTCAATATATTATCAAAATTGTACGAGCTCCAAACTGTGTCGTCATTAACATGCAATCATGCATGACACTTCTTACAAACACACGTAAGATATATTTTCGATGAAAACTAAGAGAATTAGTCATGAGGCAGTATTGAAGCCAAGAGGTTAAAAAATCGAAGAAACCAGTCAAAGGATAGTAAAGCAATTTAGTTCCTTAAATATGACTATCTGTAAGCGGAAAAAATTTTTATCACCATTTCAAAAACACATTCTTCCATTTTTATTTAAAAATAGTAAGTAAGTGGTCGGAAGGCTTGTTATTAAATTCGTTTTTAATATTGCTACTCTTTAAAAATACTACGGAATGTTTGCTTCAAAACACAGTCCAACGCCAGTACTCCCAATGTATACGGAAGAGTGGTCCTAAGTCGGCACAGTGAGAGTTTTTGTCGAAAGCAGAGGGCAAACAGGGTTTAATGTTGCTTTAATGTCTCTGGTCAGGTAACACGATCCTTTATCTACAATTCTATGTCGTTCGGAGCAGTGTGGAGTGATTTTTGCGGTCACAATGCAGCGCAAAGAAGTCGATTTTTTCTGCTTCTCAAAAAGGTGGTCCTAAGCCGGCACCCCCTGGAACTAAGTCGACACATAATTTTTTCCGCTCAAGTGCAAGAAAAAGGGCATGTTATGTAAGTTTTAGGAGGGAATGGACAAATTTAAACCATTGACAATGAAAAAAACATGTAGAATATTGTCAAACCTTATTTATAGAATGGAAACATTTCTCCATTATAATAATCTGCAAACATGCAGTCAAAACACAACCAAACTAAAAAAACCGACAAGAGACGAGTGACATGGAATTGAAACACAACAAAATAAAATAACACAAATAACAAGAAAAGCAACAAAAAAAATGTGCCTACTCAGGACCACCTTTTGGTGCCGACTCTGGACCACTACGAATGTTTACACATTTCATGCTATTACGCACACGAAACAAATCCGAATGAAAAATCTACTTTATCAGTCGAAAGCACACAGAACACAAAAACCAACGCACTTATACGCGCGCCATCTCTGAGAAACGCGAGGGTGCCGGCTTAACCCACAGTGCCGACTTAGGACCACTCTCCCCTACTCTCAAGTTGAATTATTCCCGTATCTCGGCAAGGCGAATGTTTCGTGCCCCGAATTTATTGAAGAATAGTCGATTCAGAGGATCCTGAATGAATATTGGAACAGTCACGTTCGCATTGTCGCCATTTATGAGAACTTTAACTTTTCCATAGTGATTCTTAAGATCCGCTCTACGAGCCATTAATGGACATAAATATCCGCTTATGATTACTCCAATGACGTACTCGTTACCATTTTCCTTATCTGTTCCTACAGACCAAATTCCTGCTGGTAAGGGTAAAGCGAAATCTAGATAGGATACACTTTCGTAATGATGAACATTATTAAGTTGAATGGGAGTAGGATGAATTGCGGCCGGGTTATGTGACCAAGCTAATTCTGCAAAATAAGTATAAGTATGCAATTGATTATGGTAAGTGTTATTCGATTCAGTATCCTTCTCCGTTTACATACCCCTTTACCCTTCTGTTTCAAAATATAGAGAATGAAAAGAGAAAAGCTTGAGGTACGTTGTTTTATTTTTCTTATGCACCTAACAAAATAGAAAAAAATTCTACAAACATCGTAAGCCTTTCATTTTCTATAAATTATTTAAATTATGCGAAAATCAATTCGAGAAGCGTAAGAGTTTTGTAGGCATAGGTGTCCCCCTCCCCTCTCTCTCTCGATCCAAAACTCCACTCTAATTTGGGAAATGATTCGGTTTTCTAAGGACGTAGCTACGATACTTTCCAGACGACAGAGTTCCTTTAATTTATAATAATTCGATAATTAATTCCATTCTTCGTAATTCTTTCTTCCACACACTACTTGAGTCGAGTGGGGGGTGGCAACTTATTCACGCAATATGTCACGGACTTTCAAGAAGAACACTGATTTCAGGCGGTTGGCATTATAGATAGAGGCCAACTGAACCTCGACCTGCTGGCCTTAAAAAATTGACTTGCGTACACTTCCATTTTTTTACAGAATTTTCTTAAAACTAACCCTTAAAACTAACATGCATCCATACCTTATCTCTAAGACCGCACGCTCTTATTGCCTTGCCTTCCTCGCCTCGCCTCGCTCGGATGTCCCTACTTTTCGCATTACCTCGCATTGCCAAACTCTGCTTCCGCGGCTAATACCTAATGCTTATCTACTATTTACAGTATTTACAGATTACTTATATCTACTTCCTCTCCTATTTACAATCTTTCCTTCTCCATTCCTCTTTCTCCTGCCTTCTCTTCATCACCATCTTACCCAACACTCCCTTGACCCATGCTACTGCTCTTTTGTCTCCCCTTTCATGCATCAATACCTCCATGCTTATCCCACTCCTTTCCACCTCTGCGCACTCCTCCAACCAGTGCTCCACTCTTGCATCCCCCCTCCTACACAGTTCACACATCCTCTTTTCCCTAGAGAGCCAGAACCTATTAAAACCCTCCATGCACCCACATCTCATCCTCGCTATAAGCTCCTGACTTCCTTTCTCTCCTTTCTCGCACAAATATTGCGCTCTCGCCCTTGGCATAATCCACACATAGTTCCCGTTAAACCTTGACTCTCTTATTCTCTCTTCCCCTGCTGTCTTCTCTCTCTCCATGCCCTTTTTCTTAACCAACTCATATACCTTCCTTCCTTCCTCGTGCATCCTTCTCACTTCATCCATCTGCAGTCCATTCGTTCTAAAATACCTTTCCCCTTCAACCTCCATCTTCCCACCCCCTCTTCTTTTCTCCTTCTCCCACCAACACTCCCTAACCAGCTTACTTCCCCCCTCTTCCCAAATTTCTCCTCATATTTCCACACCCGACTCCCCGCTAGAATCCCTACACTCGTTCTCCCCGTCTCCCTACTGACAATATAATTAGGCGTATTCCTTGCCAACCCCAGTGTCCACTTTACATACCTCTCCTTTGTCCTATTTACCTCTTCGCTTTCCTTCCACCCCCACACCTTTACTCCATACAATAGCACACTCATCACTAGTGAGTCAAACAATTTCATTCTCCTTCCAAAATCATCTGCGAATAACTTCTTTCCCAACCCCCACACCTGCCTCATCACCACATTTGCCCTCCTCACTCGCTCTTTTATGTGACCATCCACTCCCCCATTCCTCCGAAAAAAGAAGCCCAGGTACACAAACTCTTTCACCTCCTACACCGCCTTTCCCTTCCACTTCCACTCCACTCCCTTATCCCTTCCACCTCCTTTTCTGAACACCATAACGTTGGACTTTGCCGCATTGAGCTCTAACCTGTTCTTATCCAGGTATCTTCTCAACCTCTTCATCATCTTCTTTAAGGCCTCCTCGCTTCTTGCCAACAACACTATGTCATCTGCTAGTGACCTAAGCGGACACCTTTGCCTTAACCCCCTATGTATCCAGAATCCCTCCGAAATCTCCTCCCCTCCTCTTACCTTATCTTTGGCCTCTTCATATATCTCCCTTACCCTCTCGATCAGGCCTCTCTCCACTCCCCTATCCTCCATCGCCTCCTAAAACCTCCCCCTATCCACCGAAGGAAACGCGCCTTCCAGATCCACAAAAAACGCGTACACTCTCGACCCCTTCTTCGCTAATTCTCTATCCACCTCGTGCTGCAGAACGCAGATATTGTCGATAGTACTCCTACTCGCCCTAAAGCCCGCCTGCGTCTCTGGCAATATTCCTTTCCCCTCGACATCCTTCCGCAGCCTCTCCGCCACCACCATCGCGTATACTTTATACGCCGTATTCATTAGCGTAATCCCTCTATAATTTTCGTGTCTATCCCCATCTCCTTTCTTATACACCCCTTCATACTTTCTTCACTACCTCCTTCAGCCTCTTCCTAACCTCTTGTGTACTAAACAGCCATGCTTCGTTCTCAACCCCGTCCAGCCCTGCTGCTTTCGTCCTTCTTAACTTCCTTATCTGTTTCTCTATCTCCTCGTCATGCAACTCCTCCATATCTGCTTCCCCCGTTCTTCTACTCCCACCGTCCCTCTTCCTTGAATCTGAGCGCTGAAATGATTCTTTAAAAAACTCCCTCCACTCCTCACTCACTATGTTCTCTCTTACCGCGACTATACGCTTCCTAAACCTATTTATTATCATCCAGCCGCCCCCCTCTGCCTTGTCATTTCCTAACTCCTCTTCCAGATCTTTCTCCTTTTCCTGTTCTTCCTTCTTACACATCAATCTAAACCCCTTCGTCATTTCTACGTACTCCTCCCTTTTCGCATTACCCTCTTTCCATTTCTTGTACTTCCTCTTCACCTTCCTTTTTATCTTTTTACATTCACTATCCCACCACGGCTTTAACATTCCTTTCTTCTTTTTTCTAAATACCTTCTTTTGCACACACCCTTTTACCTTCTCTTTCAGATCCTCCCATATCTCTTCCACCGACTGCCCTTCAAAGCGTACCTTTCCTCACTGCTCCTGAAGATGAATTGGATGAAGGTGGCTACCAGGCTGGTAACTTTTCTCTCTAAATTTTGAATGATCACTTACGTAAGCTGAAGATAAGTGCCGAAGTGGTAGGAACGCCATCGAGGCTGGGTAGTCGCCAACCCTGATGTGCTTTATAATAGGTTTCTCGTTGGTTTAAAATTTTGTATCGTCGAATCAGTGTTAACATAAGACAAACCATATGGTTTCCTTCTAATTTTTGTTTCTTTTTGTAATAATTTAAATGGGAAAGGTTGGAATGGGCATTCTAACTACGCACAGTGGGCCATAATCCCAAATTCCTGGACAAAATCCCCAAACTCAAAAGTTACAATTCGAGGTAAACTACTACGAAATCTTGTATAGATGGTGTTAGTGCGCCGAAATCCGGAATAGCAGATGGTTTGATAAAATATTCGACGGCAGGTACACGCTTAAATTTCACTTTGCCGAGGAGTACGCGCGACTCGAACGTATATGCACTTTCGTGCGCCTGAAGTGAATACGAATATATCACTTAATAAGTGCTGAAAAATAAATCTGCGAAATGAAGTGTAATCCTGGAGGTATGTACAAAATTTTCTTATACTTAAAAGAAACTTTTCCGTGTTTTAACTTAACGTGAATGCTCCGTGAATGGGACTGCTTCAAATTCATGTTTTTTGCATACGATACATAAAAACAATGAGGGATTAAGTTGTGATCTGGCGAGATCCGGCGCAGCCTTCAATTGTTTTATGAGGGAGGTACCATATTATTATTTATAAATATAAAGGAGCCTTCTTGTCCCCTTATTATTATTATTAATTTAAAAATATTAATAGTTGTAGATGCGGTTAAAAATGATCAAACACCCAGGTCACCCGATAATGGGTCGGCAAACAGTGCCGATCACCCTAGAATTGGGGGTGTTGAAAATAATTTGTATAGAAACACAACGGCAGACCGGTGTGTTCCTCACACTATTGAGTGAATGGACTGATTCAGAAATGACTTGCTGAATTACTACCAAGCCATCATTATTTCTGTTCGCAGAGGCTACATGGCACACATGCACACTCTGTGCTGCCGAAAACACCAAGAGCTGTCGCACGTTTCGCAACGGTCGTTGCCAAACCGCGCTGACCTCTCGCGAACAGGATATGTACGCACTAACGGAGAGGAAGTGACATTAAAACCAATCGCGCGAGGCAGGCACCCCCTGAGAGATGATAGCGTTTTCAGGACACGAAGGAACGTCAATATCCAGGTTCCTCCTAAGCCCTAATATCAAGCTGAAATGAATACCGCCCTCCATGAGGATCTCTTGGTTGAGTCCGAACTCTGGGCCATCAATTGCTTAGTTTATGGTACGGTAAGAGTACGGCTGATTCAAATCGAAGGCTAAAACCGACGGTGGACCAAAAGACGCTTGAATCAACTGAACAAGAAGATTGGCTGGGCAAGACAGAATAAATCACGTATTCAGTGTGTGATTGGCCATATAACATCTTGTAGGCCGTTTACGGAAAGGGTCCGAAAATTCGTCCCCGAACTGAGGATCTACCATCACAGACTAAACAAGTGAAATCTGCTGACAATCAAACAGCATATTGTTGACAAAATACGCGTCTTACCTGGCGCAAGGAGGAGAATGCAGAAGAGGGTAGGGGGGCTCAAGGAGAATCAACCATTTCTCTTTGACCAATCGCGCCTCTTCAGTGACATCCCTGTTTTTGTCAAAAATTCACCGCAGCCCGAGGAGGTCGAGACTTTCTGGAGGGAGATTTACGAGTTTCTACACTACCTGCTGCAAGACACTGTGGATATCACCCGCTTCAAGGAGCTATGCGAAAACCTCATAACATCTGAGGTGAAATGTCCACCAATCACTGCCGAAGAGGTAAAGAAAGCACGAAGAACTTCTCCGCTGCAGGACCAGATGATATCAAGAACTTTGGGTGGAAGACATTTACATATGAGCACCAACATCTGGCTTGCATCTCTACCTCAGATTTAAAGTCGCAGACGCCCATCCCGCAATCGCTAAGGTTAGATTGCATTGTACTCCTACCGAAGAAAGGCAACTTGTCCAACCCAAGGAACAAGCTAATAACTTTTCTAAATTCGCTGTTTAAAAACTTGACAGCTATCCTGAACGATAGGATTATTTGGAAAATTGGACCTGTGTGGTGAGAGATTTACCAACAACGAGACTCGAAAAAGGTGTAGTAGACTGCCGGGAAAACCTGCTATGTTAATTGGCAGATGCGTCCGCAAAGACGCAGTATTCTACCAGAGCTACCTGTCAATGGCCTGGATTTATTACCTAAAAGCTTTCGCTTCAACCTCCTATAGACTTATTATCTGTCTGTTGGAAAGCTTCAAGGTTCATCCACACATAGTGAGATACATAGAGAAGTTTATGCCCCCTTGGAAAACTAGATTTACTATTTCATCAGGAAAACATCGTATGACAACGAACAGTGACACCTTTTAGAGAGGCGTCTTTCAGGGCTACACCATGAACCCTCTCCTCTTTAGCATCACACTGTTGCCACTATCTCTCGCACTGCGCAATTTTCCTGGGTACCTCTGCGGTGATACTAATCATCGCATGCATAAGGTCTCTTATGTATTTTATATTGATGACCGGAATATCTATGCTTCTGGAGTAGAAGTGCTTTAGGATGCTTTAAGGTCGTCGAGAGGTACACAGGAGAGATTTGTATGGACTTTGGATTGTACCAATGTGCCACAATTCATATGAAGCGACGACGAATTGCTGGCGTTCCCGAGGAACCTAAGCAGGTGAACATAGTAAGTGCTATTAGACACTTTGATGCTGGAGAGACCAACCTATACCTAGGCGTGCCTAAGAAGCGCGTTACCTAAGGACTTTACACTGAAGAAGTAAAAACATTAGGAAAAATTTGTTTCTATCTCGGAAGGGGGAAAACCCAAATGGTTCTTAGCCAGCTATCATTCTCATAATTGTAAAATGAATTTGCTGGAGTCCTAGTATGTATCGATGAATAGTATCCTACATATTATATTATACTAACTGAACAACCAATATAAATTCATATATTTTCACTAAGCGTTAGTTGTTTCCCACTAACGAAATATTAAATATTTGAACTAATCGAATTATTAACTTTCTACTAATCTTTACTGGCTCACTTATCTCTAATTGAATAAGTAAAATCTCACTAAGAATTAGTGAAATTTAACTAATCTGATTTAGAGAGCATTCAGAGAAAAAGAGTTTTTTTTAATTTCAACGTTTGCGAATAGAAAATAAATATACTTCAATGAAACATGCACTTGAAATTATACATATTATTATATTTACCAACAGGATTAGTGAAAATCAATAGCTGCAAATACAGAATACCAATCACACTCCTCATTTTCTTCAAATAAAAAACAATTACTTATGAAGAATTTTGATGAGATTGTAACTAATGAATATTCTGAAATTTTTTTCAGAATAATATATACAAGTTGCTATCAAATTAATCCTTTCAAATTATTTGTCTTTCATTACACTGTTTCTCCCATATTAATGTCGCCAAAATACTTCAGATTTATGACATTATTAAGTACAATTCAGAGGAAACAAAATGACTTATTGCGTGATGAAAATACTAAAGTATATTCATTTACAAAATATACCATTAATTATTAGGATGAATATAGGGAATTTTAAAAATGATTCCAAAATGAAGAATTACAAATTCAATCTAAAATCTTGTATGCAACACATGCGCGTTATGGGCGCTTGACGCCACCTATTTTGCAAGTTGAAAGTTGCCGTTTACAGACAGACCAGTGAATGAAGTCGGTGGTGGGGATATACTTTATTTCCCTAGGGAAATAAAGCAACATTATTTCCCTGAAATCCGGGTTATAAATCATGGAGAATACAGGAATTGCTGCCATCTGTAAGCCTACTTGTCGAGCCCCAAGTGCCGCTTCATAACCTTACTTTCTTGTATGAAAACGTGCTCCTGAACACTACAGATCGTGGAAACGTTAGTTGTTCGACGCAGATATGAATTGTTGTGACGGAATTGGCCGAAATGGTAAAAGGTAGCGGTGATGAACTGGAGATGCGTCAAGCAGCAAAAGAGGCATGAAAGGTTTGCAACGGTTCTGATGTGTAAACATCTTAGACCTCGGTATGGGTCTAATTTGAAAAAAAGAAACAATTTTCAATATGTTTCTTATAATTTTTGAGTACTTAGATGTGTCATAATAATGATAAGTGTCATAATAATGAATTTTCCACGACGACTGTCGTGGTGTTATCCATGCGAAGCAAGATTTCACCGTCTCGAAGGTCTTTAGCGAAGCATTTTAGTCCGTAATATGCTGATTTCAGCTCAAGATAGTTTATATGATGATTGCACTTCTGCTCATCCCACCAGCCATGGGATTTTTCTGCCTCTAAGAAGTAGCCTCAGCCTATAAGGGATGCGTGGGTAAATATGACACATTTATATGTAAACGTGCGGATTTTGTTAGGCGATGATCCTGCCTTCTCGATCCACCATTGCAAGTCTTTGTCTATTTTATCTGTAAGCGTAATTTTTGCATTATAATTATAACCAGATTTTTGCAGAGCAAGGAAATTTTCTTTCTCTAGTTGCATTGTATATAACCACCCATATCTGACTGCTGAACATGCAGCTACTATTGTGCCAACAAATTGTGCTACTCCTCTTACCTAGCAACTTTTCTCATTAAATTTTTTTTGTATAGGCTGCTTATTGACTTTCTTTTCTTTTCTGGCAATTCCATAATAAATTCCTGACTATTCAATATGAAACCGAAGAAAGTTAAAAGCTTCGATGGCTCGAGATAACTTTTTTTCTAAATCAACTATGAAACCTAGTGACTCGAATAGTTTTCACGTTTTTTCTACTTGTTTGCGACATTCTTTTTCTGATGTAACTATTATTAAAATATCGTCAAAATAGAGAACTAGTACCACACTTTTTCCCCGAAGGTTTTGAGCCACTGGTTTTAATATTTTTGAAAAAGTGTAAGGAGCTGTGCAAAGCTCGAACGGCATGCACGTGAATACATAAAGGACTCCGTTAAATAAAAATCTGAGACATTTTCTATGCTTTTTAAATATTGGGTCAAGCAGTTATGCACCTCTTAACTCTAGGGATGCTAAATAACAATCGCGTGTCATTAGCCGTAGTGCTGCTTTTAAATCTTCCATTTTGAAGTGAGGGGGGTGTTATACATTTATTTAGACCTTTAAGGTTAAGAATAAATCTATCCTCTCCATTGGACTTCTGTCTCCGGAAATAAGGAGAGAGATATTCGCACACAAACCTGCAATACACCCTTATTCACTAGCTACTTTATAGCATTTTTAGTTTTGAGGTGCTCCTCAGTAGACAGGTTAGGTTCGTTAGGTTTTACCGGCTGACACACTCTTAGATAGAAGGGCAACTTTTACCCGGATATGCAATTCATGATACCGAGGGTGGATGAAAATCATGAAAATCATCATCATGCTAAAATAGCAACATGGTGTATCAGCTTTGTGGTTCTATATCCTTTTTTATATTAAGTCAGTCGACCCAATTTGCACCTTACTTTGCTGACATCCATATCCAACCTGATCTTCCATGGTGGATCTCGCTTCCTTCTTGGAGCAAAGACCACATTTGTAGGCCTAGTTCTGCGGCCCAACGTTCTAACGGTTGACATAGCTGCACAGTATACAAGAGTTTGCACTTCCAACGCACTCTGCGTTGAGTTCAAATGCATAGGTAAAACCTTGCTGTTAAGGTATTCTATTAGTGCACGCAGATCATTTGTGATGTTCATCTTGGGCAGAGAATGCCTTTTTGTTGTTTCTACATGTCTGAACTCTAGTAAAGTATGACCAAAATTCCTTTCAAGGTGCTATAGTTTTTCTGTGATTTCGCTGTTCAGATCATCGTTATTAATGTCCGGATGTGGTTCTAGTGGATCCGATACTTGATGTTCATTAACCCTAGCACCTATGCCTTCAGCTTCAATCAGGACTTCGTTGTTCACATCTTTCAAGGAAAGTTCATCAATAGGAAGCTCATGTTCCACTTCCATTTCGATGGCAGCTATTTCAACAGCCAGAAGCAATCTGTTTACAGATATTGAGCGTTTTTGATCTGCTAGATTCTGCTCATTTACTCTTGTGGCTAGTTCTGGGTACATAAGTAATAAGAATCGATGAAGTTTTCTCCTCATACTTTGCCCACTTTTCTTTGCCGAAAAATAAGAGCGCATTACATCGCTGTTCATATGGTATGTCTATTTTAATCGCCTTCTTGGTTGCTGAACCTCTGCTTCTGGCTCTGGTTGTATTAGGCCATCTACTTCTGGAGGATGTGGTGGTGCTGGATCATCACCAGGTTGAGGAAGAACATCAATTATCGCTGCTTGTTCGTGTGGCCATTTGAGGATACTTTGCAGCGTTCTAAAATTGTATCCTTTTTCGCCTGGGGTTTTTGAAAATTCGCACTTTCATAATAGAGATGCACCAATTCCTCATTCATATACATGTATACCATTAAGCCATTTCCCTTTCAGGGTAGGCATGACACTACCCGATTCGGGTAGTGTTTATAGGTGGATAGTTTTCTTGTAGTTATAAATAACTGCAAGTGTGGGCTCACCACACACACGATGTGCCAACAGCACTCAGTATTCTTGAATGGTCACCCATCCAAGTACTAACTGCGTCCAACGCTGCTTAACTTCAGTGATCTAACGAGAACTGGGTTTTTCAGCGTGGTGTGGCCGTTGGCCATAATTAATTGAGGAAATTCAGCATATTCAAGGAATTCAAGTATTTGAAGTAATTCAGAGAATTTCGGGGATCTCAGAGCATTTAGGGAATTCAAGAAATTAGGAAAATTCAAAATATTCAAAGAATTCAGGGAATTCAGCATATTCATGTAATTGAGGAAATTCAGCATATTCAAGGAATTCGGGGAATTCAGAATTTTAAAGAAATTCATGGATTGTAAGAAATTCAGAGGATTTCAGAGCATTTAGGGAATTCAAGAAATTAGGAAAATTCAAAATATTCAAAGAATTCAGGGAATTCAGCATATTCAAGGAATTCAGGGAATTCAGAATATTAAAGAAATTCCAGGATTTTAAGGAATTCAGAGAATTTCAGGGATTTTAGACCAACGGCCATACCACGCTGAAAAAACCAGTTCTCGTCAGATCACTGAAGTTAAGCAACGTTGGGCGCGGTTAGTACTTGGATGGGTGACTTAGAAACACTACCCAAATCGGGTAGTGTCACGCCTACCCTGAAAGGGAAATGGCTTAATGGTATACTTAGAGCATTCAGGGAATTCAAGAAATTGGGAAAATTCGAAATATTTAAAGAATTCAGGGAATTCAGCATATTCATGTAATTTAGGAAATTCAGCACATTCAAGGAATTCAGGGAATTCAGAATATTGAAGAAATTCAAGGATTTTGAGTAATTTTCAGAATATGAGGGACTTCAGAGAATTACAAGAATTCAATAAATTCATAAAATTGAAGGAATTTAAAGATTTCAGAGAATTCAGGAAATGCAAGGAGTTCAGAGAATGATAGGAATTTCAGAAATCGAGAATATTCGAGGAATTCAGGGGATTCAGCAAATTCATAAAATTTCAGAAATTTAGAGTATTGAACGATTTCAGAGAAGTCAACGAAATAAGAGAATTCCTAATATTTAGTGAATTCAAGGATTTCAGGGAAGTCAAGAAATTCAGAGATTTTCAGGAATTTGGGGAATTGCGAATATTCATGAAATTCAAGGATTCCAGAGAATTCAGAGAATTTCAAAGATTTCAGTGCATTTAGGGAATTCAAGGAATTCAGAATATTCCAGAAATGTAGGGAATATAGAGAATCGCATGGATTTTAAAGCATTTACGAAATGAAAGGAATGCAGAGAATTTTTTGAGCATTAAGGAAATTCATGAAAATGAAAGAGTTCAGAGAATTCATTAAATTCAGAAAATTTGAGGAATTTACAATATTCCAGAAAATCTCGGGATTCAGAAACTTGAAAGAATTTCAGGAATTCAGAATATTCGAGGATTTCAGACAAGTCAAGGAATTCAGAGAATTCCGAATACTTAAGAAATTCAGGATATTTCATGATTTCAGAAAATTCTAGGAATTCAGAGATTTTACGAAATTTAACGTATCTGGAAAATTTTCATTGCACTAAATATAAAACTTACAATTTTGAAAGAAGAAATAAAAATTTTAATTTTTTTAATTTTTATACAATATATCAAGAAGATTAAGGACTCCACTCCCTGTTGAAATAAAAAATAGTAATTTCAATAGATTTTAATAGTTATATTATTTTTACTAAAACTGATATCAGAGGTCAAAAAGGTTAAAGGCTTTTTCATGATTTCAAGTATTTTAAGTCATAAAAAATGAAAAACTTATTATGTAACTGAAAAAGAAAATTAAAGAAATATCGTAAGTAAAAGTTCAAATATATTTATTCCAAAACTATGAGTTCTCAATTATTATTCATTTCATTTTGTTGTATAATTTCAAAGATATCTAATTGATCCCAAAGAATTTCATATATTATTAATTGAACATTATTATTTTCGTTTTAAACTTGTATGCTTCTAAACTTTAAATAATAAAACAAACTATAATTGAAAATAAAAACCCTTAATATTTATTGTGCTATTTTGAAAGAGTGAAATAACGACATATTTTTCAATCACAACATATATTGTGTGTAAAAAATCGTGTTTTTACTGAGGCTGATACATTTTAAACTAAACAATAATTATAACAAACAATAGAAGTACAGACACAACATTATTAAATTAAAGATTCTCAATGCAGTTTATAACGTACTATTTCTCGCTGACAATATTAAACTGCTGAATATTCAAGAAATGAAAATTACCCAGGTGGAAAAACTATGTCTAATCTATTGATAGTTTGTGTATAGAGTAGACTGAAAATTATTTATACTTTGTCGAAAAATATATGTTTTATCAATAAAGTGCGTAAAAAAGATATAATTTGACAGATTACAGATAATTTTTACATTATACGGACATGGGCCAGGATTACCCCAGGTGAAAATCCACGCTAATTCATCCAAGTACGCAGAAACCCACATTGAATTTTGAAACCTTCCACGTGGAATTTATTGTGGAAAATGTAATTTTTAACCTAATCCAGGTGGAATTCCACGGGGAAGGTTTCAAATTCAGGCATCCACTTAGATTTCAACCTGCTTGGACACATTCGCGTGGAAATCCGGGCCACTCACGACTCGTCCACATACCTGTTTCACGTCCTCACCCTCTTCAGGACGAGGTCGTACGCACGGTCTGGCCCTTGTGGATCCCGCGTGGTGACGACAGGCAGTCCCACCATACCAGCGCATTGTTACCCCACCAGTCTTTTCCTTACTTGGGAAAACCGGTATCCATGAAGTAATGGATACTTGATTGGCGAAACTTCTCAGCATGTCGATTCGTCTGGGAATCCAAATTTGTTATTGTTGGTGAAACAGAATGTTGATCGGACTGGAAAGTCGGGAAATCATTCAGAAAACAGTTTGTTGGATTCAACAACAAGTTTGGACTGTCAACCGAATCGACAACTTGAAAAGTATGAAAGGAAAATTGTGCCGGAGCTACATAGTTTCATGAGGTACTAAAAGTTCCAACATTTCCCTTTTCCATTCCGCCAGTCGAGTATCAGTTACTTCATGGATACAGGTTTTCCCAAGTAAGGAAAAGATTGGTGGGGTAACAGGGAATGCAGTTCCACCGACCAAGCTTCGGCGGCGTGGCGTCGCTTATACGTGAGTGGCGCGGCGTATCCAGTGGCTTAGAGGTGGAGGGGATACATAGGTTGGAAAGAGAAGACAGACACCACTCTCGGTCACCTCGCTTACTCCTGTGTATCCCCTCCACCTCCAAGGCGCAAGATAGGCCGCGCCACTCACGTTTAAGCGACGCGACGCCGCCGAAGCTTGGTCGGTGGAACTGCACTCAGTGCGCTGGTAGCGTGGGATTGCCTGTCGTTACCACGGGGAGTCCAGGAGTACCTATATCTCGTCCTGAAGCAGGTGTGATGTGGATTGCCCATAAATTCTAATGGAATCCAAGTAAATTTCCACGTAAAATTCCACGATTATACTTTCCACCGGGACAGAATTAATTTGTTTATTTATTATTCCTGTTTATTATTCAGTGTACCTGAGCTATACGAACATTTTGTGGCCCGAATAGATCAAAGAACCGACTATTCAGAGGATCTTTATCCGATATTGGAACAATCATTTTGGCATTGTCGCCATTCAGGAGTACTTTAACTTTGCCATAGTTATTATTAAGATCCGCTCTGATGACCATGAATGGATACAAATATCCACGTATGATTACTCCAATGACGCACTCTTGATCATTTTTCTTATCTATTCCTACTTTCCAAAAGCCTGCTGATAAAGGAGATGGTGAACCTGGATAACTATCATAATATTCGAAATGATGAACATTAAGTAATTCAATTGGGAAAGGGTGAATTGCTGCAGGATTATGTGGCCACTTCAATTCTGTAAAAAAAAGCATAAATAGGAAATTAATTATCGTAACTACTGTCAACTTACTCCTCCCAGTAAGGGCTCTCCGTTAACTACGTTACCAATTTTGGGATATTTTTAACCCCTGTCCCCCATCGTTAACGACCATATTTTTGTCTCATACCCCCCCCCCCCCCCCCAACCCCGAAAAGTAACGCAGCCCATAATTATTTCAAAACAGGAGGAATACGGTTATTTTTCACCAAAATAGGGAAATGAATTATTTGTAATAAAATTAATGTGAATACCATATTGAATTCAATGTGAAACACTTTAAATGCATAAGATTTTATTCCAACAAAGATGAATTTTCAACAATAAAATTAATTTTTAACCAAACAGTTGTATCAACAACCAAATAGTTGAACTTTCAAGCAAAAGAGATACATTTTTAATAATATAGTTGAAATTTTAACCAAATAGTTACATTTTCAAGCCAAAAAGACAAATATTTTTAAGGAAGTTGAATGAAAAAGATGAATTCTCAACATAAAAGTTAATTTTGAACCAAATAGTCTAATTTTCTACAACATTGTGGAATTTTCAAACTAAAAAGACGAATCTTCTATAAAACTGTTGAATTTTTTTTTAGGTATGAATTATCGACTGAAATGATGAATGTTCAACCAAAAAGAAATTAATTTGTTAAAAAGTAGTGTAACTTTAAACCAGATAGTTAAATTTTCAACCCAAAAAGGTTAATACTGAAAGAAGAATGTGATAGTTGATATTTCAACCAAAAAAGATTTTTATTTAAAATAATATACCGTTGAATTCACATAAAAAAGACGAACTTTCAACAAAATAGTTGAATCTTCAACCAAAACAGATTAATTAGCAACATAATACATGAATTTTCAACCAAATAGTTGAATTTTCAGCTATAAAAGATCAATTTTCAATCAAAAATATTAATTTTTAGCCAACAATGGAATAGTTAATTACCATTAAAAAAACTAATTTTCAACAAAATATTACATTTTTAATCAGGGATGAATTTTCAACTGAAATCATGAATTTTCAATAAAAAAAAAAATAAAAAATCTGCCCGCTTCGCGGGCACATTCTCATGGCGCGCTTCGCGCGCGGCTCGCTTCGCTCGCAAGTTTGAGCGCGCCTAGGGCGCGCGACTGTTGGATCTCGCGCTTCGCGCTCGATCATATATTTATCTCGCGCTTCGCGCTCGATTATGTATTCACCTCGCGCTACGCGCTCGGGCGTATTTGCATCGCGCTTTACGCTAGGCTCCTCTAGATTTTTGCACTTCGTGTTCGACTTCGATGAAAAGAAAAAGTTTGTTTGCAAATATTATAAAATTATCAAAACCTCTACATATTAAGTGATTGTTAAATTTTCTTTTATTTTAGACTGAAAAGGAACTTTATTTACTCAAGGTTCTATCGACCTTAAGGAACACATTCTCATCCGGACACTCGCGCTTCGCGCTCGATATTTGATTTGAAAATCATTTGAACCGTATGATAGAAACAAAAAAGTTGGAGCGCACTTACGGCGTGCGATTTGGTAAATACACTGAGAGCGCACTTTGTGCTTCGTGTTATATGTTCTTCATATACAAATTACTAAATTTGTATTTGATTTCAAATGAAAAGTAATGATATAATTGAGGCGACAAATTTTATTAGTTAACATTTTATTTTAGCTTGTGCCGTTTATCAAAAAAGTTAATTTTTTCATTTTGAATATATTCTTACCACAAAAATTGATTACGGGTGTGTAAGTCTTTTTTGAATGCACAATTTTTGTTCATTTATATGTTTTCGTACCTTGCATTGTTTTTTCAAAACTTTGATTTTTTTTACTGTCAATGTTATTTTCACGAATAAAACAAAAACCACGCATCCTATCGAAACATGAGTCACAATAAATTTGTACCTCTTCCATGGATGAACAAATTTTTTTCGGTCATTTTTTCGTAGCTGGTAATATTCGTCTGAAAATTTGATTTTTCTATTTTCAATGCTGTTTTTTACGAATAAAACAAAAACTACGCGTCATATCAAAAAGTGAATGATAAGAAATTTGTAGATCTTTTTTAGGTGCACAATTTTGGTGAGATGATCTTTTCTGGTATCTTGCATAGTTTTACAGCAAAATGGCTTTTTTGATTTTTCATTAATTTTTTGTGTGATCAAAATTTGAATTTTTTATTTTTCGAAAAATTCAAAAAGTTGTCATGAAAATATTATAGGGTGTTCAGGAATCAACGTTTTTCTCCTCTTGACTTTTTTTCATATCGTGCGTTTTTCGGCTTAAAATGTTCATTTTCGTTTGTTTTTTGGAATTTTGAAAATGCTATAACTCCAGTAATTTTTTTTTTATCACGAAAAGTCATAAGAATATTTTGTTCGTCATTTTACGTACTACTAATAACCGTACATAGAATTTTCAAATCTTCCAAAAAAGTGGTCTCAAAAATTTTCAAAATGTGCTCACTTTTTGGATTTTCATCCAAAATAGCTGGTTAACGAACTCGTTCTCTATTTTTCGGCCATAAAAAAGTGTGCCAAAGCTCAATCAAATCTGATCATTTTTTCGAAAGTTATCGTGGCTACAGACAGACAGACAGACAGACAGACTACAGACTACAGACAGACAGACACCTTCGTAAAAATCGTTTTTTCTGACTCAGGAGGTCTCAAAACGTGGACATTTGATGAAAACCGACTATGTCAAATTTTACATAAAACCAATACCTTCTCATTAGAATGAGAATGTAAAAAGAGTTCAACATTCAATCCAAACGATGATTTTTTAACGAAAAAAACATACAACAAAATACATACATTTTGAACCAAATAGTTGAATTTGCATCTAAAAACGTTCGACTGTCAACCAAGTAGTAGAATTTTCCACCACAAAATATGAATTCACAAAGAAAAATTTAATAGCTGAATTTTCAATCATAAATGAAATAAATAAATTTTTAGTGGAAACAAAATTTTAACCAAAAAAGAAACAAGTTTCCATCGAAATAGTTAATTCTTAAACCAATAAAAAGAATTTTTAACTAAGAAATTCAACTCTCAATCAAGTAGTTGAATTTCCAATTAACATAGAATAATTCTGAACGAATAATATTATAGTTAATATCAGAAAACATTTCATGTTAAATAAAAAACAGTTTAATTCAGGCAAAAAAGACAAATTTTCAACCAAATAGTTGAATCAGCAACGAAAATCTGTTTTTAAGCAAATAAAATATTTTCAAGAAAAAAATTAATTTTCAACCAAGAAAGATTTTTCGTTCAAGAGAGATAAGAATTTCAACCAAGTTGTTTAATTATTAAGCCAAAAATGCGAAGTCTCTAGAAAACAATTTAATTTTCAACCAAACATGCAGTTGAATTCTCTAACAAAACAATAGAATCTTCAACCCAAAAAGACAAATTTTCAACAACAAAAAATTTAATTTCTAAACCAAAAACACGAATTTTCTATAAACAGTTGAATTGTTAACCCGAAAATATGAATTTTTAACAAAAATGTTAATTTTCAACTAAAATCGAACATTTTTGAACTAAAAACGAAATAATTGATTTTTTGTTCAAAAATGTAATTGAAAAATATAAAAATTTCAACAAAATAGTTGAATTTTCAACTTGAAACAATCAAATTAATTTTTAACAAAGTATTTAAACTTTCAGCAAAGTATTTGAATTTTCAATCAAGAAGATCAATTTTCTGCCAAAAAATAGGAATTTACAATAAAATATATACACTTTCAAACCAATAGTTGAATTTTCATCTAAAAGCGATCAATTTTCCACCAAAAATGGAATAGTTACATTTTCAGTGGAAAAAGTTAATTTTCAAATATAAAAAAACGAAGTTTCAACAAAATAGTTCAATCTTCAACCTATCAAATAAATGTTTAGCATCAATTTGTCATTGTATATCCCCCACATTTTTGCATAAGACTTTTTAAACTGTAGGTCAAACCATCGACAACTGAAATTTAGTGATTGTGAATTCTCTTTTGTTAAAGCTTCTTCGGCTTTCACGAACACATTCTCATCGCGTGTCTCGTGAGAAAAAAAGGTTGAAAGCAAATTCTGAGATCTAATTCAAAACCAAATTAGTAATTAAACATTTTATTGTACTTTGTATCTTTATGTCCAAAAATTTGATTTTTTATTTTAATGTCGTTTTTTACAAATAAAACAAAAACTAGGTGTTGAATCAAAAAGTGATTAATCATGAATTTGTATATCTTTTTTGGGTGCACAACTTTTATACCTTCATCATTATTTTTTGTGCGATCAAAATTTGAATTTTCGATTTTCATATCGTGCGTTGTTTGGCTTAAAATGTTAATTTTCGTTTGTGTTTTTGGATTTTGAAAATGCTGTAACTCTGATAATTTTCTTTTGATCGAAAAAAGTCATAAGGATAAATTATCAGAGTTTCCAACTACTACGAATAGCTGTCCATCGAGTTTTCAAATCTTAAAAAAATGGTCTTAAAAATTTTGAAAGTGCTCTAACTTTTTGAATTTCTATCCAAAATAGCTGGTTAACGAACTCGATCTTCCTTTTTAGCCCCTAAAACTGTGTGCCGCAGCACAATTCAATCCGATTAGTCTTTCAAAACCGACGTAAAAATATTTTTTTCTGACTCAGGGGGCCTCAAAACGTCGACATTTGATGAAATCCGGGAGTCATTTTTCACATAAAATCAATACCTTCTCATTGAGATGAGAATGTAAATAACCATTGAAAAACTAATCTAATAAACCATTTATGAACCATTAATATAAATTTTTAACAGAGAATTTCAGCTTTAAACTAAGTAGTTAAATTTTCAATCAAAGTAGAATGATTCTCAACGAAAAATATAATAGTTGATATTTTAACCAGAAAAATATATTAATTTTGAATTCAAAACAGTTGGATTCAGCCAAAAAGACGAATTTTCAACCAAGAAAGATTTTATATTTAAAAGAGAAAAAGAATTTCAACCAAATTGTTAAATTTCCAAGCCAATAATGCGAAGTATCTAGAAAACTGTTTCATTTTTAACCAAAAAGTTGAATTTTTACTAAAAACTACGATTTTCAACCAAATACGGAATAACTGATTTTGTATTCAAAAATTTAATTGAAAAAAAAAACAATAAAATAGTTGAATTTTTCAACAAAGAGATGAATCTTGAACTAATAAATATTTAGATGGTTTACTTGCAAAATAAAATCACTAATTTTGATTTTTTCAAACATATATTTATCAATTTTCTACTGATCTTTAGTGGCTTACTTTTTTCTAACCGAGTAAGTAGAATTTTACCAGTACACCAGAGTCTCACTATTTGAACGCGCGATCGCACGCGTTATATGGATTCCTAGAATTGCTGGTACCCGCAGTTTCTCAGGGGGCAGGGCGAGAGACGGTTGCGACTCCGCCTCTGAAGGGACGCATGCACTATTACGCAGTCAAGTAGATTGCGCAATATTATGGAAACGGTTCAGGCGACCCTGACTGTTTACGTTTCGCTCTACGCGCTATATGAACAAGGCTATTTTCAGGCAACCCCCGAGATTGTGTATCTATCGAGACTCTGGTGTAATTATTAAAATTTCATTAATCTATAGATTTAGACAAGAGCCTGAATTTGGATAGCACTCTGAATTTAGACAGGACCCAGATAACAATACGTGCCGGCACGTGATCGGCCCGACAGGCTGTAGACAAACGTGCCTACAAAATGCACGCGTCAGGCCGGCAGAGTCGGAATGCGACTGAAGGTATTCGCACAAGAAAATCCTTTGCAGTGCGCTGGAGACGTCTCACGGACGTGCCGTCCGTGCACAAACTCATAACGCCAACCAATCGCGTGCAACCTGTCGTGCTGCTGCCTTCCGAGCGGTGACGCACGCAAGTACCTCGCTACTTAAACTAGTTCGCAACGCACTTCAGTAAGTGCTGCCACAGACCGTAGCAGCAGGGCAGGTTGCACGTGATTGGTTGGCGTCATGTGTTCGTGCGCGGACGGCACGTTCGTGAGACTTTACCAGCCCACTGCAACGGATTTTCTTGTGCGAACACCTTAAAGGGCGAACAACGGTCCGGCACATTAGACGCCCGTCGGTCGTGTAAAGGGCGAGGAACGACGGGCCTGCGACTTGCATGACCGCTGCAGGCTAATAGTGCGAGTAGATCGACTTTTCCTTTTTGCGCAAAAAGGCGGACTGCTGTTTTTGGTTTGCCTTGCTTGCTGTGCGTTGAATAAAAAGTAGGTTAGTATATGCAACCTTGAAAAATTATAGTTCGGGAATATAATAAAGTACCGAGGCCAACCTAACCTCCCTTTCTAACGCGAAAACTCTCAATGTTAATAAAATGAAATTTCTTCCTCCAAACAGCACGAAAGGTAATGAAATTCTGCGTATAATAAAGTCCAAGTTGAAAGAAAAATGTCAATATTATAAAAAGCTAAATCTTTTTATAAAAATAACATTTTTCTTTCAACTTGGACTTATTATACGCAGAATTTCGTAATTACCTTTCATGCTATTTGGAGGAAGAAATTTTTGTTTTATTTACATAACAAAAGATTTTTTTAATTTTAATCTACTCGCACCGTAGAGGGAAGCTCGCACACTCAGGCTGCATTTTACCGGACCGACGGTCATGCACTTCGCCGGACCGCGTCGCTCCCGCCTGTCGAGCTGGCATATAGACATCAATGGTGTGCACATTAAGGTGCATATCTGCCGGCACGTCGGTCCGATCGATCGGACCGCGGGCCGGCAGATCGCTTGCAGTCGGCGGGCATTTTGCTATCTGGGGAGTCTGAATTGGGAGAAGTTTTATTTTTATTTATACGATTTGCGAATAGGATATAAACATACTGCAATCAATAATGCACTTTTGATTATAAATATTGTTATATTTACCAACAGGATTAGTGAAAATCACTAAGCTGAAACACAGAATAATAATCACGGTCCTCATTTTCTTGAAGTAAAAGACACTTATCAAAAATATCGATAAGATTGTAACTAATTAATATTATAAAAAATGTTTTAGTGTAAGTATGTGTGTGCTACTCGCTATCTCATTAGTCATTCTAAATTATTTGCTTCCATTACTCTTTTTCTACCAAGCTGAAGATGTGGAAATACTTTAGATTTATGGCATTATTACGTATAATTTAGGGCGATCCAAATTACTTAATATATATTAGAAAGAATAATGAAAACAATGTAGCAATATTTTAATGACGATTATTTTTACACTGTACGTACTTGCAACAGACTTACATAACTGTATCCGAATATTCTAATTTTATTGAATACAAATTTTATTTTGTACTGTTTTCCATTTAATTTCCTGACAAGTTTAAATTTATTGACGATCATTTGTTAAGGCCAAACCCAGTGATTCTAGAGACACAATACATCTTAGGTAACAACAAGATAAGTTCTCATTTTCAATAAAAAATTCCTTTTTCAATTTCATGGCATAATTTTATTAAATTTTGTCCATGTTTTTTCAACGTTACCAACTGTTTATAACTAATTAAATTTTTTTGAAACCGCGATAACGATCCACTATTGTTATTTTCATTAATTATTTTATAGCCAAATTTTTGTCCTCTTATATATTTGTAAACGAAAAATTCCGTTTTTCTTATAAATACTTAAAATTAACGTAACCATTAATCAACGATACTAACTTCACAACCAAACTCGGCGCTCCCTTGTTCTGAATGTATAAGAGGACAAAAATTTGTCTATAAAATTATTGATAATAATAAAAATAGTACATCGTTATCGAGGTTTCTAAAAAAAGTTTAAAAATTAGTTGTTAACGTTACGTTCAAAAACCCAATTTTTCCCCTTTAGAAATAGCCAATTGTTATCGATCGATCGCAATTTTTTTCTTGAAAAATGTCTAGCATGATAAAAATGTGTTTAAACAATTGTGTTAACAATCAAAATTGCTGCTTGTCATGTAATCTCCTTGAAGGTCTAGAAATTAGTTACTTACACTTCATTACGTTGAAAAACCCCAAGTTTTTACCTCTAAAAATAACCAGACAGTGTATTTATTATTTAAATTTGTTTAAATGATTATCAGTTGTTATTGGATGACTAAATCTGATAATAAAGTGACATTTTCGTATAATTTTTGGCTGCTCCAGTAGAAAAAACTTGATTTATTTCATCATGAATACCTGCTGTGGATAATTGTTTATAAAATTTGTTTACAAAATAATAAATTATTCATTAACTTTCATGAATTCAATTAAAAAACGGTTTTTGTCTATAAATTGTTCAAATTTAGTGCGAATCAATTGACGAGTCACTAACGAGCCGCATGAATCCATTTTCACTCACTTATTTGTTTATAACAAATTCTATAAATTTTTAAACAATGTTCAAGCTACTAAATAATTAATTTAGGTATATGCTTAATTGATTCTAGGTATTTCGGATAGAATTCGAGTATTTCTCGAAAATGGTACTCTTGTAACTATAAATTTTCTTTTTTTCATTTTTGTACGGCATAATTAAATTCAGCCAAAATCAGCCATGACTAATTTATGCGGAATTTCGTCAGTGTTAATTTAAAAAATAAACGTATAAATCAGATAAGAAATCACGGGTAAATATCAATTGGTCCCCAGAAATTTTTTTGTCACACTATGCAACGGTACAGTTCAATGATAACTTAATAAGTAATTGTTATAATAATAACGTGATAAGTTTGAAAATCACTTTCATGTTTCAGACTTCACATTCTTTCTCCTTTTCCGCTTTTTCCCCCGTTTTTGAAGAATTCCTCTTTTTCTCGTTTTTCGCTTAATTGCTAACTGAATTAATAGAGCTCGATGAAAAAAATCCAACTATTTTTGGTTAAAAATTAACTGTTCTTGGTGGAAATGTCTGCTATCATATTTTTAGTTCTGAATTTATCTCGTTTGGTGAGGTAATATACCGGCCTAAGCCTATACAATACACTTTGTTGTCCACGGGACATGAGTGCGCATTCGCATGCGCGTTTTTTTCTTCGACCCACGGGCACTGTTCTGCACGGTAATTGTCCCTTTAAACTAACCTCAAACCTAAAACGTAATTTCTTTTAAAAACTCGGAAACCATACTCTTATTACATAAAATATCGTGGAGAATTAATTTTTCCTACCCAAGGAGAATTCAAGTTCGGAACTGGCCGCGGTGAGGAAGCCTAAGAACTGCCGCAGGTAGTGACGACCCGAAATCCGCAACAAGGACGACCCTGATGGGTAAGAGTTCGCGGTTAATAGGGTGGAAGTATCAGCGTGAATTCGACTAAGCAGCGAAAATCGTGTGGCTCTCGATTCCCAAAACGTGAACTACCGTGTGTTGAGGGCTGAGTGTTACCAGGATGTAGTGACCAACACGGTAAAATTGCCTTATCTCTAAAAGCGGAGCTATAGTGATTGACCAAATATTTCCCTAGCCACTCGCGGCAACAAAATAAGTTCATAAAAAAAACACTCAGGAGAGTGAGCAACGATCACTCTGGAAAAAGCATCTTCCTCTGTGAAGATGAAAATGACCGAAGAAGCCTTAGAACATACTTCGGAATCTATAAGTGGGGAATCATCTGGAAGTAACTCTGGCAATACTAATGCCGGGGGGTCAAACCAAACGGAAAAACCACGATGAGCTAGATTGTCGGGAGCTGCTGAAAGAGGTTGAGACGCAAATTGTTAAATCAATCGGACGTAACAACTAGCTAAACAGGGACTCCAAAGAGGGTCCATTCTGTTAGCAGTACACAAAATGAAATCAAGCCAGGCTCTTCAAAGTCACCTGAAAGTGGCCATAGTCGCCGAGGGATTTCCAGTAACCAAACTCGACGACGACCAGGCCAAGGCAAGTGAAGCGGCATTAGAGAAGAAAATTGATAGGTTCAGCCTGGAGAAGTCATCCCAAGATTTGAAGATTGCCGCTTCAAAATAATACACTTATCGTCATCTGTTCGGACAAAGTGTCCCGAATTTGGCTCATTGAAGCTGTTGGCGGATTACAACCTTGGGTGGAAGCTAAGATCAAAGTGATCGACAACAAAGACCTCCCAAGGCCAGTAAAGCTGCTGGCTTGGATTCCTAGTGTATCCGTGGAACCAACAGTAGTACATAAAAGGATAGCAATCCAAACCCAACCATGAAAACGGTAGGATGGAAGATTATTGATGTCAAGGCGAGTAGTCCAGCTACCCAACTTCCAGCTACCCAACTTTTTATAACTGCAGAGCCAGGTGTGGTCGAGAGTTTCAAGAAAATCGACTGCAGGCCTCATTACGGTTTGGAGAGGATCAATACGAAGATCATCTTGAAAACCAAAGTTACACCCGTAGACAGAGCTCCGGATTTGTCTTCGGAAAAGCTGTAGGAGACAACTGGAAGTTAAAATAGACACAATGTGTCACCCTTTCAGTCTGGATTTTATCTAGATAAACCTTCCCCACGCTAAAGGAGCGTCTATCTATCCTAAGCAGACGTTTGAAGGCGGTACAAGCTTACAAGGCGAAAGTTAGAGGATTAAGTAACAAGAGCGGATCAGTCATTTATGATAGTACCGTAGAAACACCTAGGGCAGCATTTTATGTCAGAGGCGATATTAAATTGTTTGGATTACCAAGGTTCTTTTCTAGAGACTTCTTGGCAATAAAGATTGAGCACCAGTTAGGAGGCTGACGCCAACCTATGGTGATTTGTTCAGCATGATTTGACTCTCAGGACCCACCATCTGTGGAATGGGGAAATCTGGTGGACTACTGCTGCGTTAAAGGATGGTCATTGCTAATCGGACGCTAATTCGACTTGAGGTAGTGAGGACACCATATACAGGGGTGAGTATTAGATTACCTCTCAACTACCTACCTTTGTGAAATCTAGATGTCGCGAGGTAATTGATTTGACCTTATATGTTTGATAAGTATTAGAGAAGTGTTCACGGGATGACATGTATCGTTGGATGTATCTCTATCAGATCACAGACAGATATGCTCCTCCTTGACAGCCGATAGACCTGTGGTTCAAAGGTATAGGAACCCTAAAGCAACTGACTGGGATATTGTTAGGGATGATCGCAACAGTTTCCTGGGCGCTATACCGCACCGGGCAGAACCAAGTCTATCGAACAAATAGAATTTTCTGTCGACATCCTACAAAAAGGTATGAACAAAGCGTATGGGGACAATTGTCCCCGTTGTATTAAGAAAACAGACAGAGATGCACTCTGGTGGAATCCTAGACCTGAAAAAGGACACTCATTGCCATTTAATAGGGAAATCTAAAGCTTCAAACCCAGGATTACTTACTGATTATATACTATCATAATCAGACCCATGATAGCATATGCATCAACGATCTGGTTGTCATTGACTGAACTAATCAGTACTATGTATTAAACAACTGGAAAGCCTCCGAAGGGTTTTCTGTTTGGCGATCACTGTTGCTATGAAAACAACACCAACAGCAGCTCTTGAGATTGCAGCAGCGGAAGTCTATAGACTCCTAGTAGGGGGCAGCCTCAGTGATGTTGAGGTGAGAGATCTGCATGATAGCAGTAAGCGCATGGTACGCGAGAATAATATTCTCGCTATGCAAACTGATGTTATGTTAAGAAAATTATCCTTCATGAACCCCTTCAAGGTCATCTTCACTAAAAGGGAAAACTGGCATGATGAAGGGAGAAGGGAAGAACTATTTACACCAGAAGGTCACGTTTGGTACACAGACGGCTCTAAAGACTCCTTGGGAAACATGGGTTGGAATCTATGGGGAAAAGCCCAAGGCTGAGTTAACAATAGCACTGGGCACATTCCCTACTGTTTTCCAGGCCGAAATAATAGCTATTAAAGCTTGCCGGGAGGAAATTTTTAAGCGTGCTTATGAAGGCCAGCCCATTTACATTTGTTCTGCCAGCCAAGCAATACAAGGCTCTTACATCTGAAGAGTTTACTTCCAGACTAGTCTGGAGTTGCCTTCAAGATGTTCTTAAGAATGCCGGTAAAAACAGGGTCAGTCTGATCTAGATTCCCAACCATAAAGATATTGAAGGTAATGAGAAAGCAGATGCACTTGCTAAGATGCGAGCTTCACAGCCCCTGATTGGCCCAGAACCCTACTGCGGTATCTCATACACATCGGCGAAAGGAGCCCTTGGTAAATGGCTCTCGGAGGAGCATGCGAGATATTTGAACCACTTAGATAAAAGTTGAACTACTTTGTTAAACCTATTTGGTTGAGGATTCAACTGTTTTGTTGAAAATTCGCATTTTCTATCCGATTCAACCGGTTGAAAATTGATTCTTTTTTGTTGAAAATTAATTTTTAAATACAAAATTTAACGATTCCATTTTTGGTCGAAAATTAATATTTTCTAGTTGAAAATTTCACTATATGTTTAAAAGTTCATGTATTTTCTTTCAAATTCGTCTCTTTTGGTAGACAATTATAATCTTCTCGGTTGAACATGCATCCTTTGTTTATTAAAAATGTAACTGTTTTGTTGGAAATTAATCTGTTTTGTTGGAAATTAATCTGTTTTGGTTTAGGATTTAATGATGTATTTTGTTGTAAATTCATCTTTTTTGTTGAAAAATCTACTATTTGGTGTAAAGTTAAACTATTTTATAAAAAAAATTCATTTTTTGGTTGTTTAACATCCATAATAATTTTAGTTGAGAATTCAACTATTTTGGTGGAAAATGAAACTATTAATTTAAAAAATTCCACTGTTTGGTAGGAAATTAACTGTTTTGTTAAAAATTCAACTATTCAACTATTTTGATAGAAATTGGTATTTTCCAGTCCCATTCAACTGGTTAAAAATTCGTTCTTTTTTTGTCGAAAATCAATTTCTAAACGGAAAATTTAACGATTCCATTTTTGGTTGAAAACTTATCTTTTTAGTTGAAAATTGAACTATTTGGTTTAGAATTAATCTATCAGGTTGAAAATTCGTCTTTTCGTAGGAAACTAATCTTCTTGGTTAAAAATTTTAATATTTTGTTGAAAATTCATCCTTCTGTATTAAAAAATCATCTTTTATGATAGAAAAGTCTAGGTTGAAAACTCAGCCTTCTTGGTTGAAAATGAACTTTTCTGTTAAAGATTAAACTTTTCCGGTTAAAAATTCAACTGTCTTCTAAAAAATTCGTCCTTTTGGCTTGAAAATGCATCTTCGGAGATTAAAACTTCAACTTTAGAAGGACTTTAGGCCCTTTAGATATCTTTGAGTGACATAAAAGTGAAAGGTTCTAGAAAAATTCCCATTTAAATTTGACAAAAATGTTGTTTTTTTTATTTAAAAAATGGGAAACTTACCGCCAGTACTGGAATTTCCCGTATTTGGGCAGTACGAATGTTTTTTCCTCTGAATTCCTGGAAGAACAAAAGATTCACAGGATCCTCTTTCAATATTGGTACAGTCACATTGGCAATATCGCCATTTGTGAGAACTTTAACATTTCCATAATTATTATCAAGATCCGCTCTACGAGTCAATAATGGACACAGACGATCACATAGGATTACTCCAATGACATAAACGTGACCATTTTCCATATATGTTCCTACATACCAAAATCCTGCTGATAAATAGGATAGCAAACCTGGATAGAATAAACTCTCGTAATGATGAACATTTTTAAGTTGAAGGGGAGAAGGATGAATTGCGGCTAGTTTATGTGGTGAAGCTAATTCTGCAAAAAAGTGTAAAAGTATAAATATGAAATTAATTAAAAGGCTGATGAAAAATTAGTGTAATGGTGAATGACAAATAACTGCAAACTTCAAACATTTTTTTGCACGTTCGCGTAGATTGTTCGTCCCGATTCAGAGATAGCGTAAATATGTATACAGAATAATTTTTATATGAAAAAATAACTTTCGAAATGATTCCTCATCGAAACTTCTACAACCAATAGTTTCAGAAATATTAATTTGTTAATTAAGGGCCACGTATATGAAGAATTTTTATTGTTCTAAACAAAAAGTATATAAACTTTCTCTTTATAGATCCATAAAGTGGGAGGTCTGCTGATTTTAAAAGAATTTTTTTTTATTGGCAATCCAAAATTGGCAGGGCTGAGGGGGGGAATAGATTTTTTATCATTAAACCAGATTATTTTTAAAAGTTGAACATTTATTGAGTTCTCATTCGGTAAATCTGCTAAGGGATAATGCTTCTTCAAGAACAAGTGTTTGTCAGATTCAAAAACAAATTATTTTTAGGAATAAAATGGTTACAAACAATCATTGTTTCCATCTGCAATAGTTTCGTTGTAAAAAATATTCTTTAAACAATTTATTGACATAAACATAGCGTGAGTGATAGCGCTAAATAATTATAGATGTTGTAAAAAAATATGGAATATAATGTTCATCTCATGAATGATGAAAGTTTTATTCCTTTTTTAGCTAATGATTTTTTTATAATTCAATTCAAATGTTTATATCTTAACAAAATAGCAATAATGTATTTTTTTCAAATTTAAAATTCGTCAAAAGTAAAGACTGTTATATCAGTTGCAAAATGAGAACAAAAAAATAAAATATCTTTATCGGTTTACGAGTCAGGACTTAATTTGTTTAGCCCATTAGACAAATTAAGCTAACTCTGAAACCAATCAAGATTTTTTATTTTATTTCGACGCCTCCATTCAATATGAGTCTATGTGCTGTCAGCGCTCTGTATGAGACTATTCCCTATGCTTATACGCAGCGCATAGTCTCATAAACGGCGCGGCGCTGTCAGCAGATAGACTCATATTGGATGGAGGCTTCGATTTGGTCCCGTTTTGTAACTGATATTTCAGCCTTTAATTTAATACGTGTTTATTAACGTATTTTTATTTTTAATTATGGCATATTTTTTATAAGAATTGTTTAAACAATATTTTTTTTACAACGGAGCTATTGGTGATTGGAAATTGGTGAAAAAATTATCAACATTCTTTTTAGTCTTCGGTTATTCTCTATTTTTTTTGTTCGAACAAGTGTAAGCACAGAAAAACCAATTATTGTTTAAAACAATTTCATTCCAAATTTTAAAAAAAATTTAATCCGTCAAATACTTTTTCTTGAAGAAGCACTATCCCTAAGCAGATTCACTGAATCAGAATTCACTAAAAGTGTAATTTTAAAAAATATTATTATTTAAACAAAAAAGTCGCACCCCCACTTTTTGCTGTTTTGTTCTAATTAATTTTACTTCTTACTTTATTTAGTAACTATAACAGTAACAGTATACTGAAAGGAGAGGAAGCAGAAAAGACAACAAAAAACTAGTCATAGTTAAGAATTTAATTTCCAAATTCGTTGTCAACGAATTTTTTGGAAAATCATATTTTCGGATTAATATTCAACTGATTTGCAAATAATTTGTCTTTTTAGCTTTTAAATTTAACAATTTGATTAAAAATGCATCTTTTTCGGTTGAAAATTCAATCACCTGGTTAAAACTTGAACTACTTTGTTAAAAATTCATTTTTTCAAAGGTTCACCTTTTTGGTTGAAGATTGAACTATTTTGTTGAAAATTCGGATTTTTTTAATTAATTTTTTTATCTGAAAAATAAGTAATTTCATTTTTGATTAAAACATTATCCTTTATAAGTTGAAAATTCGTCATCTTGGGTAAACATTTTTTTGTTGTTGTTAAAAATTCATCTTTTTGGTTGAGGATTCAACTATTTCATTACAAATTTGTTTTCTTGGTTTGATTCAACTGGGTAAAAAATTACTTTTTTTTTTGTTGAAAATTAATTTTTGTTAACTGAAGAATTAACGATCACATTTTTTGTTGAAAACTTATCTTTTAGGTTGAAAATTCATCTATTTGGTTGAATATTAATTTTGTTGATTAAAAATTAACGCTCTTGTTGAAAATTTATCTTTACACGTTTAAAAGTAAACTTGTTTCGAAAACATTCGATTTTTTAGCTTGAAAACCTAATTATTTTGATGAAAATTTGTCTTTTTGGTTACAAAAACAATCTTCTTTGTTGAATATTTATCTATGTGGTTGAGGATTTAACTATTTTGTTGAAAATTCGTCTTTTTGTTAGAATTCAACTAGTTGAAACTTCGTTTTTTTTTTTGTTTAAGAATTAATTTTTTAAACTGAAAATTTAAGGATTTCATTTTTTGTTGAAAAAATTTTAACTATTTAGTTTTAAATTCAACTTTTTGGTTAATAATTAATTTTTTATTATTAAAAATTTAACTATTTCGTTAAAAATTCCTCTTTATAGGTCGAAAATTCAACTATTTAGGTCAAAATTCATCTATTCAGTTGAAAATTTAATGACATATTTTATTAAAAATTCATCTTTTTTGGTAAAGTCATCTTTTTTATCTAAAAATTAACTTTTTTGTTGAAAATTCGTCTAATTGAATTGAAAATTTATCTTTTATAGTAGAAAAGGCTTGAGGTTTTTTTTTAAATCATAATTTTTACAACAAATATTTTTTAAGTTTTAAAATACAATATATATCTTATTTAAAATGTCTGAAGTAACAAAATTTCATTCTAATGGGAAGGAGAAGATGGGTAATTGTCAAATTGTAGGCAAATTTTATCACCTACAGTGGCAATCACATTATTATTAGGAATTAAATATTTTATAACGGAAATTGATCTTATCAAATCTAAAAATTTTAAATTCAAAAGGGGCAGTTAATAAAATAAGAAATAATAATGAAATTCGTACATGAAATACGGAAAGTGTATTTAAGGTTAGGAGATTAATGATACAGAGCGCGAGCTTTTAAAAAGTTCAAAATTGAATAATGTAACGCATGTCATTTAGGAAAAACGAAATATTTAACTATTGTAGATAATTTTTTCAAATATAAGTAAGGTGACGTAATAAATTAAAAGTCTAATTGTTACTATTACTTTTTATTTCAATAAATACCTTTCAAATTACAAAAATGGAAACAACGTGACTGTAGTACAATAAAGATTCAAAACTTTCACTGAAACTATATATATTTACATGATTTATTATGCAGTCTTTCAAATATATTAAGAGCTATTTATTACATCGTATCACATACTAACTAAGTAACTGAGTAATAAATTATGCTTCCATTTTTATCAAAATTGAAATTATGAACTCATGAAAATTCAACAGGTGTAAGGAAAACTGCATTAAATTATTTATTTTCTAAAATTTTTATATTAGAATCTCAGCACCTTTTAGCACACTTCTTGCATCTGTATATTTATAAATAGAGGTTAGGAAACAGTAAACAAACGGGCCCACCTGATCCACGCGCACGCGCATATAAGCAGTCGTACGCTCTTTATTGTACCGTACGGTGATGATGCGAGAAAAATTATGAAGTTTAGCCTTTTTTAATATTTATAAAAAAACAGATATTAATCATAAAAAGTCATCTACTTATGAAAGAAAACACCGTTGAGCAAGTAACGGAATGGTTTTTAGAATTTTTTTCACTCCGAAACTGGTTTTTAACGCACGTACGGGAATGACGTTTTTGTTGTTAAAATGCACTTTTTCAGATTTAATATCAGATTCACAAAAAAAGAGTTAATATTTTAAGCTCAATTTTATAGAATCTTGTATTAAACGATACGCAAAATATTTCGGTATTTATTACTCAACTGTAACTACAATATTTTACTAGAAAAAAAAAGACGTACGGCACTGACGTCTGAAATGACAAAAATCGAGGGACAGACTTTCAGGGTTTTACAATATTATTTATTTGACTTAAAAAATGTGCATACATTAAATTTATGTTAATATAAAGTTTACAAACTTGATTCGTTAAACGTTTTTCAGGTTACTGTCTAAAAAAAGGAGAAAATCAGTTTATCCTTGCGCAAAGTGAGGTGCGCGTTGGGACGCCGTACGGTAATGACGTTTGGAGTGTTCTCATATTAAATTAAAGTAAGTAGGAACAGAAATGAAAAAAAAAGAACTGCCCATTTTGTAGAGGATGATATTAACTTTTTATTAAATTAAAAAAAACAGTACGAGTTTCTAAGTTAATGCTATATTACTGGTACTTCAAGTTTGCCTTTAATTTGACAATTACCCAGATATTGACAAAATTTAAACAATTTGGGTTTTTTCGCTCTTGTCCGACAGAACGTTTCAACATTATTAGATTTTTTTAGTGTGAGATTCGTTTTTTTTTATTATTACAATATTCGTTTCAGTGTCCGTGTCCCTAGGCAATAAAAAGACCACAAGTGCCCAGCACGAAAGTCGAAACTGAACCGAAAAGAGAACGCTGGATACCGCCCAGCCAACCGAACGAGCCACCACATTAAATACCACTATCGCGACACATCAGCGGTCCAGAAGATTCGAGCGACAGACCCTAAGAAGAGACCGCCGGAATCAATAGCGTCAGGGACAAACTGCCAACAATCAGGAACCAATTTTCTTGGCCATGTGACGAGTGGGTCACGTGACCGGATTCCTACCTTACCCACACTTTTTTTATTTGTAAACTTATTTTCACACGAATAGCCACATCGAGTTGAAAATTTGGGATAATAAACAAGAAGCACTAATTTTTTATTATTATTATCCCAAATTTTCAACTCGATATGGGTATTTGTGTGAAAATAAGTTTACAAATAAAAAAAGTGTCGGTAAGGTAGGAATCCGGTCACGTGACCCACTCGTCACATGGCCTTAAAATGGAAAAATTGAAGCTTGAGTTTGGATATTTTATCCAACACTCTTCACTTTGAAAGTTTACTTTGTCGAAATAGGCGTAAATTTCAGTTTGTTGGGGAAAAAGAGTTGTTTTAATTAGAATGATTTCAAATAGGAAATATTTTTACTGCAATTCAAAATCAACGTAAAATTATAAATATTATTATATTTACTAATATGATGAGGGGAAACCACTGGGATCGAATACAAAATAACAATCAAGGTCATTATTTTTTTTAAATAAAGGAAAGCAACCTATGATGAATTTTGATGATAGTGTAATTAACGAATACTAATCGAAAGGTTTCAGTATATATTAAAGTGGTCGCTATCTCATTTGCTTTTATAAATTATTTGTATTTCATAACTTTACTTTTTCCACACTGAAGTAGAAAGAATTCTTCAGATTTAAGACACTAAATTTTACAGGACGTTTGAATTATTTGACGAAATATTTTTAAATATTTACGATTTTTACGCAATTATTATTACTATTTAATTTACGTTTTTGAAAAATACTTTAAAAAGCATTTTTGAAGTTTTTCGGTATTTCGAGGAGTTATCACGCAATTATTATTATTTAATTTTGTAATTAATTTCACTGAATTCAAGATCAGTTAAAGTCAATTATTTAGGTAAAATTTAAGGTGAATTTAAGTTTATTAAATTGGAAATCAATTTGTCACTTTTTTAGTGCAACTAGATCGGATAACTTCGCAGATTCACTAAATGGGAAATCACTAACTAAAAGCTTACATTTTTGAAAGATTATTGTTTAGACAAATACACTTCATCACCTCACTGTCAATTTTAGATTTTCAATACAAAAAAAAATATTTGATATTCCGCAGACCTTTCATTTTGAGGATCAGAAAAGAAAAAGTTGATATTTTTTTATGACAGTTAAAATGCATTACGTGCGTCGCTTACTCAGCGGAGTAGCGATAGTGGTGTTTAGTGTGGTGGCTCGCCCGGTCGGCTGGGCGGTATCCAGCTTTCTCTTTTCAGTTTAGTTTTGGCGATATTAATTCCTGGTTCAAGTCCCTTGGCACACAAGTCTCAATCGTACCGCGCTCGCGATTAATAAATATTTTTGAATAATAAATTTTTTTTTATCTCAGCTTCTGGTTGACCATACTAAAATTCCAAATGCACCTTAAATGATAGATATCATTATATTTACCAATTGGATGAGGGAAAAGCGTCAAGATGAAAGAGAGAATACCAATCAAGGTCCACATTTTCTTGAAATAAAAAAAAACTCACTTATAAGGAATTTTGATAAGGACGTAACAAGTGAATATTCTTCAATATGTTTGAGTGTTATACTAGTCGCTATCTTATTCGTCATTCTAAATTATTTATGTTACACAGCACTCCAAGCAAAATAATAATTTCTGGCTGGGAGATTATATCTATGCCTTTATAATAATTACGTATCAGTGACATCATTGGAACATTTAGTAACATATTTTTAAAAATATTTTTAAAAAAGTTTAAAAAATATAATAATTTAAACATTTTTTTAAATATAGTTCAGTTGCTTCTAATTATTTTTTGATTCCTCATAGAAGAAGCTAAATATTTAAATCTACTTTTTTGAGATATTTCGATATAATTCGACCTTCGATACGCATCGATCGACCTATTAATTGTTTTAATTTAATATAATTATTAATATTATAATATATATATATATATTTAATTGTTTATATTAAATATATTAATGCCCCAAAGGAACAAAAATTTATTAACAAATTAATTTATTAACAAAATTTATTCGTGTAAATTTTCGTTTTTTTAATAGGTTCTCGCAGAAGCAAGTTAATCCTGCACGGAAAAAGCTGTGCTCATTTTGAGTCGGATATTGACTCAAAATTGAGGCGCAGCATTTTTTAATCAAAAAGGACTCAAATTGGGTTAGTGAAGAAAAGAACGGCGACCTGGAAAAAATAAGACGCAGCAAAAGTAAGCCTAGTTTTTTTCTGTGTGATATTTAATCAAGATTTTTGGCCAATAATTATATCAACAATTGTTATAAACAATTTATTAAATAAATACGCCACTGTAAATGTTTTTTACTTGAAAAAGTGCATTTTTCACTCTATTTCAATAGCAGCTCAGCATTGATATTGCAAAAAAAAGTTTAACGAAAACTTAACAATTATTAATAAAAAATATTATAAACAAATGAACATTTTTCGTGCAATAAAATCATCTTTGTCATTGAAGCTTCGTGAAAACTAGTTCATCTTAATATTTGATGTAATTGTATATGTTATAGCAAATATAGCTTCTTTTATCGCCTTTACGTAATATCGCCATGAAATTGGCATTGGTAAACGTAACATGAAGCACTCCTGCCAAAAAAAAAAAAAATTTCATTAAAAAATTTTTTTTTTCAATTTTAAATTAAATTTTATTTTTAAAATTTTCATTAAAAACGTATAAAATATATAATTACGTACAATTATTTATAAAATAGCTACCTACAGCAATTATTATAAATCATTAATAATTGATTATTTCAATAATTATTTGTAATTGTGGCAATCTTAATATTATTTTATATTTTTAATCGCGAAAAATCTTGATCAAAAATTAATAATTACTATAGCTTTCAAGAAAACTTTCAAAAAGGCTTAATAGAATGCAATTTATTTCTATAGTAATTTCTCGCAAATAAACTATTGGGCGAAAGACTAAATAAGTTAAATATTGTTATTAACACTTTCAATTGTTTTTTATCGATGAAATTTACATAAATGAAAAAAAAAACTCATAAGTAGTTAATTACGAATTTAAAATATATAACTTTAGATTCAAAGACGAAAGATATTATCAAGTGAGGAAATTATTTTTAACTATTTTTAGAGCCTTCTTAAATCCATTTTTATCAGAAAAAGAAAGGAAACGTAAATATCTAATTAATAAATATCTAAGTAATAAATATCTCTATTAGGACAAAAGTTATAAAGGTTTTAAAAAAATAACGAGTTTTTTTGAAAAACAAAGCACAAAATTCAAATACGTATAACATCGTAGAAAATGTTTTTTTCGCAAATCGGAAAAATACTTATCGCCTAATTTCGTCTATAAAACCACATATTTCATCCCAAAGAGATTCTGTGATTTCAAGTGTAGAACATGTCCGATTGAAAATGGATCCAGTCGCATTACTACGCGTTAGAATGCAAAAATTTTCAATTTTGAAAAATTACAAAATTGAAAAAATATCCAATATGTAGGAGAGATATTTAGAAGCTTTGAAAAAATTTTAATATAATTTAAAACTTGAAAAGATTTCAAACAAATTATAACAAAATGTAGATTTATGAAGATTTTGAAAAAATAAGCTTTTTAAGAATTTTGAAAGGTTTCAAGAGAATATCAATTTTTGAAGATTCCTCGGAATATTTAAAATGATTTTTTTGCTGAATAATTAACATTTTAAAATATATTGAAAATGATTTCAAAAGATTTCAAACGAATTCCTAAAATTTCGAAAAATTAAGTTTAAGAGATATTTGTAAACTTGAAAAAGATATCAAAATTATTTTAAACTTGTGAAAATTTCAAAAAAATATTAACAAAATTTTAAATTTGAAGATTTGCAATAAAATCTTCGCAGCTTTTTAAGAATTTTGAAAGGTTTCAAGGAAATAAGTAACTCTGGGAAAATTAAAAATGATTTTTCATTAAAAAAAAGTAATTTCCAAAGAAAATTTCAAAAGATTTTTAAAAATCTGGAAGTTTTTAATTTTTAAATACTTTTGAAAATTTTAGTCATAATTCCAGTTAGATTTAAAGTGGCTTGAAAATTCATCTCTTTTGATACAAATTCATCTCTTTTTGGTTAAAAATTCAACTGTTCGGTATAAATTTGATATTTTTTGGTTAAAAAAGTAACTACATATTTGGTTGAAAATTAATCTATTTTGGATGACCAATGAACTACTTTGTTAAAACTACATTTTTGTTGAGAATTCACCTTTTTAGGTTGAAAATTCATAATTTTAGTGTCAAATTTATACATTTTCGTTGAAATTTGAACTACCTTCTTGAAAATTTGTTTATTGGTTAAAAAATAATTTTTTAACTGAAAATCGAGATGCAAATTTAAAAATTTGGTTGAAATTTCGTTTATCTTCTTGTTAGAAAAATCGTCACTTTTGGTAGAAAATAAATCATGTTTTGTTAAGACTGTAAATCTTTGGTTGAAAATTAATCTGTTTTGGTTAATGATAAACTAATTTGTTCAAAATTCGTACTTTTTAGATGATTTAAACTCTTCTTGATTAAAAATTTAAATCTTTTTTCATTGAAATATTAACTATTACATACATTTTTCGTTGAGGATTCATTTTTTTAGACTGTTGTTGAAAATTCACATGTTTTGTAGAAAATTCATCTTCTTTACTTAAAAATCATTCAATTTGGTGGAAAATTAAACTGATTTGTCAAAAATTCAATTGTTTTGTCGAAAATTCGTTTATAAAAATTGAAAATTTAACTGTCAACTTTTTAAATTTCATTTTGCGTTAAAAATTGATCATTTTTTTGGTTGAAGATTCATCATTTTAGTTCAAAATTTATCTCTTTGGTCAGAAAATTCGTCTCTTTTGACAAAAATTTAATCTTTTTGTTTAAAACTGTAACTGGTTGAAAATTAGTTTGTTTTGGTTGAGGATTTAACTATTTCGTTAAAAAATTCGCCTTTTTTGAAATACTTCAACTGGTTTTATTTAAAATTAAAATATTTTTTAGTTCAAAATTTAACTTTTTAATTTAAAATGAACTTTTTTGTTGAAATTTTGATTTGACGTATCTGAAATCTTCGAAAATCTTCTTGAATTTTCTTAAAAATTATAGGAAAATTAAATTTTTATACCCTTTAAGACAAATAAAAAAAAATTAAAAAATAAATATTTGTTCCAAATTTGTATTTTTATTAAAAATTGTTTTTTGCATAAAATCGAAAAACTAAACGCGCTACTGATTCCTAAATTGAAAATTGAACATTCAAACGATTTATTTTATTAAACATTTTTTACTTACTTTATTTTGTGTGTTTTTTATAATTAGAAAGGAGAAAATGCGTTCTGGAAATAATGGCAAAATAAATTACTTGAAAAAATTTAATTGATTTATTTAAGAGTGTCCTTAGACAACAAATTCTTACTCAAAAAGATGTTAATCTTTCGAAATATTGTAAAATATTTATTGGGAGATTTCGAAAGGGTAAAATAACAAGATATTTTTTAATCACAACAGATATTATATAATAAATCGTATCTTTACAGAGGCTGATACATTGCAAAATAAACAAAGATATTTTTACGAAATATACACGCGTTAATTCGTACGATGATTCAGAAATCGATCGGCGACCCTAGTATGTACAACACAATCCGAAAGACATTTTTCAACATCGATTTGACTCCTAAAACTACTTTCAAATCTCAAAAGACCCAACAAAAAATTGGCGTAAATTTACCTCAAAATTATCTATTTTCTTGGGTCAAAAAGGCTCAATATGAGAAAACTCTTCTCAAAATTCAATGGCTCAGTGACCCAAAAAAGTTGCCTCAAATTTGGGTCTTTTCTGTCAATCGGTGTTAAGAAAAATTCATTTTGAAAAATAAAAATCCATTTCATCTTTCATTTCTCTCCCTCTGCTTTTCAAGCAAAATTTAACTAATAAAAATAAATCAAATTGAATGAATTTAAGTAGCGTGCAACGACAGATCTCTAAGTCTTATTTGTTAATTAATTTATTCCACTCGAATCGAACTTTCACTTTCTTCACTTTTGTGGAAATTTGATCCCAGCTGGAAAATATAATAATTATAATAATGCTACAACGTAATATTGTTGCGTTATGTACACTTTGCCGCTAGGCTTTCCACTTCCAGAAACACAATTTCTGCTTGAGATACTTCTCTAAAAAGAATTATTTTTTCAAAATTATTGAAAATTTCGAAAATAGTTGAATCAATCCGAAAATGTCGAATCACCTATTGATAACAAAAACATTTCTCGACTCAATTTAACAAATTGGAACTGATTCAAAAATGAAAATAAATTGAAAAATTGAAAACTGAATTTTAATGAATTTGAAACACATTCTGTTTCAAAGAAATTTCTCAAGTTTGGCTAACGACCTACATTACATTAAGTACACTGAAATAATTTGCTATCTCCCAATCGAGACAACCTTGTGCTTGTAAAAACTTTCTTCGACTTCAGGACGGAAGAGAGAATCGAAGACATTTTTGCAATTCCTGTCGACAAAATTATTTCTTTAACAAAGTTAAGTACTTCAGAAGACATTTCCTCATTTACATCCTAGTTTATCTATCTCATCTCTCATCCCACTTTAATGAAATTTTCAGCATTAAATTTCATGAATTATACATTAAAAAAATGTATAATTAGGGAGCTGATTAGCGCCACTGTGAAGTTATCTGCGCGGAAAACGGTCGGCGGCAGAGAGAGGAACGCGTAGAAGGGCGATTGTCAATTCGCCGACGGCTACCTGAGACCTCTTCCCCCTCTACTGCGCTTGTCGGCGACGTATTCCCCTCCTGCGCTGCTGACTGGAACGTGGTCGGTATATTCGCCGACGCAATGATCCTTCTTACTGCGCATGTGTCACATTACAGTCAGCAGCGCAGGAGGGGAATTCGTCGTCGACAAACGCAGTAGAGGGGGAAGCGGTCACAGGTAACCGTCGGCGAATTGACGACTGCCCGCGTAGCAGCGTGCGTTTCCGACGTGCGCCTCCACGGTTTAACCCGAAGCTGTGCTCGGCAGCTAACTTCCCATTAAGAGAAAAATTTATTTAAAACTTGTTAAACAAAATTCCTCTTCAACAGAAACGTTCTTACTTTCGTGGGCATGTAATACTATTGATATGCGATCGCGTGCTCGATGAAACTGAAACACGTTACGAATCTCGCAGTCGATCCGAATTTTCTGGCTCGGAGAACTCAATATTTTCTCTCTATTCTCGCGTTATATTAAATATCATAATAACTACTCTATGTACATTGCATACATAAGGCGAGACACCGGCGATGCGAGATTTTTTACTCGCCTTTGAATCGAAAACAAAAAAGAAAAATCAAATTTTCAGGATTTATTATTTACAACCAGAAGTTTTCAATTTTCTTTTTTGTCGTTGCAATTTTCAGAAAAGCCGAGCGCCACGAGTGTCAATACTGATAGACTTTTTTTGTTTTTGTGTTTAGTTAGCAATTTTATCGATAGCGTGGGTCTGAGATGCCCGGTGCGATACAATTGGTCGACGAAATTTACTCTAGCCAACTACCGATATGCTCGCTTTGAAAAAAGGACCCTACTCGGGAAACTACAGAGTTCACTAAACATTTTTTGATTTTTCGCACAGTTTTAGATTCCAGTCCTGACTTAGAGTAAATGCATCTCGAAAGTATTTTCTTGGGTTGGATAAAACTTTGGTTTTTTATTTTTCAAAAGTTGGTACACACCAAATAAAAAACCAATTTTTTTCACCACCCTCGTATTGAGTAGTAGACAACGACAGAGTATAGGACTTTTTGCTAAGTTGAACATCTAACTCCTTAATTAATTAATTTGCATCCTGTCAACAATCTCCCGCATAATCGAGATTCGCACAAATCACCCCTCATTATTTTCATCCCAACGATCTTGAGCAATATTTTTGACTCATTTTTTCCGCTTTTAAGTACCGGCCTCTGCAGCGTATCACAGTTCTTGATCTCAAACTCGAAAATCCTCAACAGAAAAAAATCAATTTTATTAACCAACAAATTATTTTTGCGTAAACATTGGCAGTGGCCAAGGGGGGCTTTTGTATTTTGAATGTACACACGAACTCAAGAATTCCAAAGAATTCAAAAGAATCCGAAGGAATTCCAGACAATCCGCAGGAATTGCAAATAATTCGAAGGAATTGTACAGAATTTAAAAAAATCAAATTAATTCAAGAGCATTCAAAAGAATTTTAAAAATTCAAAGGAATTCAGATAAATTTAAAATTAATTCAGAAAAATTCAAAATAATTCAGAAGAAGCTGAAATAATTTTGAAGAATTCAAGATAATTCAGAAGAATTCAAAATAATTTAAAACAATTCACAAGAATTCAAAAAAATTCAGAATAATTTCGGGGGATTTAGAAGAATTACAAAGAATTCTAATGAATTCCAAGAAGTCTTAGGAAAATTCCAAAGTCCGAATAATCCCAAATAAATCCAAGAATTCTGAAGAATGCCAAGAAGTCAGAAGAATTCAAAGGAATTTGAAATTATTCCAAAGAATGCAAACGAAATCTAAGAATTCAATAAATGCCAAGAATTAGGGAAAATTCCAAGATTTCAAAAAAATCCAAAAGAACTCCAAAGAATTCAAAAGAACATTTAAAAATTCAGAAACAATTTATACAATTGAAAAGAATTCAGAAAAATTTGAAATTAATTCAGAAGAATTCAAATGAATTTCAAGAATTAAGAAGGGTCTAGGAATTTGAAAGAATTAAATTTAGAAGGATTCAGAATAATTCTTTAGAATTTCAAAGAATTCCAAAGAATCCAAAAAAAAATCTAAAGAATTAAAAGGAATTCCAATAATTGAACAGAATTTCAAGAATTTAATTAAATTCAGAATAATTCTTCAGAATTCCAAAAAATCTCAAAAATTCCAAAGAAATCTAAAGAATTCGAAACAATTCCAAAGGATTAAAAGGAATTCCAAGGATTGAGTAGAATTCCAAGAATTTAAAGAATTCAGAAGAATACAGACGAATTCAGAAAAATTCAAAGGAATTTGAAATTACTCCAAAAAATGCAAATAAAATCAAAACATTCAATAAATTCCCAGAATAGAGGAGGATTCCAAGACAAACAAAAATTCAAAAAAAAAAAACTCGAAAGAATTCAAAAGCATTTTAAAAAATTGAACAGAATTCAGAAGAATTTGAAATTCATTCAGAAGAACTGGAAAGAATTCAGAAGAATTCTTAAGAGAATTCAGAAGAATTCTTAAGAGAATTCAGAAGAATTCTTAAGAATTCAAAATAATTCAAAGGGAATAAAGTGAATCCAAAGAAATCTATGAAATTCCAAAAAATTAAAAGGAATTCCAAGAATTGAGTAGAATTTCAAGAATTTAAAGAATTCAGAAGAATACAGACGAATTCAGAAACATTCTAAAGAATTGCAAGTTAATCCTAATAATGGAAATAAAATCAAAGAATTCAATGAATTCCAAGAATTGAGAAGAATTCCAAGACTTAAAAAGAATCCAAAAAACTCCAAAGTATTCAAAATAATTTAAAACAATTCAAAAGTATTTTAAAAAATTAAAAAGAATTCAGAAGAATTTGAAATTAATTCAGAAAAATGAAGAATAATTCCTAAAGATTCCAAAGAATTCCAAAGAATTAAAAGGAACTCCAATTAAGAAGAGCCAAAAGAATTCAAAAGAATGTAATTAAATTTATAAGAACTCCAAAGATTCCCAACGAATTCTAAAGAATTTCAAAAAATTCCAAAGAACTCAAATTAATTCAAAATAATTCAAATTAATTTTAAAAATTCAAAAGAATTTCAAAGAAGAATGAAGAATTCTACTGAAATCTATAGAATTCTAAAGAAAAAAGTATGAATTCCAAAGAAACAAATTCCAGAAAAACAAATATTCAAAGAATTCAAATGAATTCCAAGAATGAAGTTGGACTCCATGAATTTAAAAGTATTCAGAAGAATAAACACGAATTCAAAATAATTTGAAATTATTCCAAAGAATGCAAATGAAGTCTAAGAATTTATTGAATTGCAAGAATTAAGGAAATTCGCAATAATTGAAATGTACTTCAAGAGAATTCGAAAGAATTCAAAAACAGGTGCTCCCCGAAATTCACTAGTGGTTATAAATTATATAAATTAAAAAATTAATATAATTTCTGTCGAGTATTTCGTTTCGTTTTTGCAGTCCTTGGCGAACGATCTCAAAAAAATTCTCGTACCATAAGTAAATTTTTCTTCTTTTTTTATATAAATGCCCCCTCGAGGAACGGGACGGGATCTACGTATTTTTATTGGTAAGTCGGTGCAGCGTTAATCTTGGTGCGTGTTAATTCTGCGTGCGATGCTGAATTGAGAATTATTTCTAGACTATATTTATCATCCCCTTGCAATCTCTGCGCTTCCACTCTTTTTTTTTCATAAAAATTACTGAAAATTAATTTATTCTGTCTGTAACTTTACCAATTTGTCGGTTAAAATTTCAGAAAAATCTTGTTGAACCTCCTGAAACAATTTCCGATTTGTTGTACTCGTTTTGGGACAAAAGATCTTTACTACTTCTCAGGAATTCAAGAAATTTTTTCTTTTCAATTATATGAAGTAGGAAGCGCAGCCTTGGTCCTATTCCCAGACACTTTTGGTCCCCCGGACGCCATTTTTAACAATCTCGTAACAACTCTTCATTTGTAACTAATAATTTGTCATTTGTAACCTGTAATTCGTAATCCACAATCCATAAATTCTAATTTGTATCCTTTCGTTTGTAATATCGTTCGACGAGGTTGCTCACTTATGCGTGCTTGCCTAAAAACCGAAGGCCATGTGCGTATCCTCAGCAGCTCTTCTTCATTATTGAAAATTTACATCCGGTCGAAGATTTTAACCTCCAGGCTCTTCGAACTTCAATACAGTAGAAATTCTTTCGCTTCCAGAAATTTCATAGGAATGAGGTTCTACTGCATGCCAATAGTCCAGTGGACACGAGTGAGGTTCTACTGCGTGCCAACGATCCAATGGACACGAATGAGGTTCTATCGCATGCCCTTGGACACGAGTGTGGTTCTACCGTATGTGTTTGGACACGATTGAGGTTCTACCGTATGCCAATAGTCCAGTGGACACGAGTGAGGTTCTACTGCATGCTAATAGCCCCATGGACACGAGTGAGGTTCTACTGCGTGCCAATGGTCCAGTGGACACGAGTGAGGTTCTACGGTATGCCTTTGGGCACAAGTGAGGTTCTACCGCGTGACAATGGACAGTAATGAGGTTCTACTGTACACCAATGGTCCAATGGACACAAGTGAGGTTATACTGCATGCCAATGGACTCGAGTGAGGTTCTATTATACGTCACTGGACGCGAGTGACCTTCTACTGCACTTTTTTTATACGAGTGAGGTTCTACCAAACAGTGGCATATACACACTCAATATGCTAATTTGCCACCCTGGACACGAAAGAGGTTCCACTCTACTCAATTCAACACTTGTGGAGGTTCTACTCCGCTCATCGGGACACGAACCACATTTCGGCCCTAAATGCGACAATATCATCAGTCAAGTCTGCTTACGATTCTGCGAGAGCTCAGGACTCGGTTCTCACTGATGAGAGTTTGTTCGATAGAATTTTGCGATGCTTTTAACGAACTCCTGACGCTACAATTGCACCTGGAAGGCCTGAGTCGTGTTGGGCATGATGAAGGGGTTCGTTTGCGACGCCTGGCGGAGATTTCGGGCAGCTATTTCGGCCCACTCGGCGTCAAAGGGGTCCGTGGGGCCCCGCGTACTTGGTTGGCTCAGGGCCGATGAGCCTAAGGAGAGGGCTCTCGCGTGGAGAGGTGGCGCTCGTCGTGGACTCGAGGGTACTGGGGGGACTGATTGCACTGAAGGTGGCGGCACTGATCCGGTTACGCTGCCCAACCACTGTTCCGGTTTCGGTAAATCCACTGAGGACTGCACTGCTTGGACCTGAAAAAAAATCATTTTAGGAAACTTTAGAACAAATGGGCGTGTCTTTGGGGCGCGGCCAAAAGAAATAGGCGTGGTTAAAGGTGAGTAACTCTATGTAAAAAAATGAATGTTAGGAAACTTTAGAAAAATTGGGCGTGTCTTCGGGGCGTGGCCAAAATAAATAGGCGTGGTTAAAAATGAGTGACTTAATGAAGAAAAATAAAATTTAGGAAACTTTTGGGGGAATGGGCGTGTCTTTGGGGCGTGGTCAAAAGAAATAGGCGTGGTTAAAGGTGAGTGACTTAACGAAGAAAAACGAATTTTAGGAAACTTTAGGTAAAATGTGCGTGTCTTTGGGGCGTGGCTAAATAAATAGGCGTTGTTGAAGGAGTGGCTTAATGAGAAAAAACAAGCGTGTCTTTGGGCGTGGTCATGAGAAATAGCCGTGATTAAAGGGGAGTAACTCAATGAAGAAAATTGTTTTAGGGAATTTCAATCAAATAGTTGAATTTTTAAGTTAAAAAATATTACTTTTCAATAAAAAATGGAATAGTTAAATTTTAATTGAAAAACAATAACTTTCAATTTAGAAAAGCGATTTTTTTACTAAACAATTGAATTTTCTACCAACTTATTGAGTTTTCAAGCATAAGGACCAATTTTCAACAAAACAGTCAAGTTTTCAAGCCAAAAATATGAATTTTCATTTAAAAAAATTAAATTTTCAACCAAATAGTTGAATCCTGAACCAAAACAAATTAATATTCAACCAAGGAGTTGGATTTTTAACCAAAAAATTTATTTTCTACCAAAAAAGACGAATTATGAACGAAAAGTTTACCAAGAAAAACGAATTTTCAACCAAATAGTTGAATTTTCTTCAAACTGGTTGAATTTTCAAACCAAAATAAAGAATTTTCCACAAAACAGTTGAATTTTCAACCAAAATTTTAATTTTCGAACCAAATAGTTGAATTTGCAAGTCACAAAGACTAATTTTCTAGAAAACAGTTCATTTTTGAACTCGAAAATATAAATTTTCAACAAAAAAGTTAATTATCAACAAAACAGTTGCATTTTCAACTAAAATTAAGAATCTTCAACCAAAAAATGAGTTTTTAATATAGCAGTTCAATTTTCAAGAACAGAGTTGAATTTTCAACGTTAAAAGGTGAAATTTGAATGAAAAAATATGACGGTTAATATTTCAGGAAAAAAATTTTAATTAAAACACAATTGAATTTGACCAAAAAGACAAATTTTCAACAAAAATAGTTGAATCCTCAATCAAAACATTTTTAACAACAAAAATTGATTTTCTACCAAAAGAAAACGAATTTTCAACAAAAAGCCTAGATTTTTAACCAAACAGTAGAATTTTCAACCAAGAAGATTAATTTTCTATAAAAAAAGTCGAATTTTCAACCAAGTAGTTGAAATTTTAGTCTGAAAAAGATCACTTTTTAACGAAAACTGGTATAGTTCAATTTTTATTTAAAAACAATAATTTTCAATTGAGAAAAGCAAATTTTTTACAAATCAGTTGAATTTTCTATCAAGTAGTTAAAGTTTTCTACCAACTTGTTGAATTTTTAAGCCAAAAGGGCGAATTTTCCACGAAACAGAGGAATTTTCAACCAAAAAATATGAATTTTAAACAAACAAAAAAATCAATTTTCGACCAAATAGTTGAATTTTGAAGCCAAAAAGACGAGTTTTCTAGACTTTACATTTAAATAAAAGACAATAGAATTGGACCAAAAAATACGAATGTTCAACAAAATAGTTGAATCCTCAATTAAAACAATTTATTTGTTAACAAAAAAAAATTGATTTTCTACCAAAAAAGACGAATTTTCAACAAAATGCATACATTTTTAACCAAAGTTGAATTCTTAATCTAAAAAAGATCACTTTTTAACCGAAAATGGAATAGTTAAATTTTCATTGGAAGACAATAATTTACGATTTAGAAAAGCAAATTTTTTACAAAATAGTAGAATTTTCTATCAAATAGTTGAAGTTTCCACCAACTTGTTGAATTTTCAAGCCGAAAAGACGAATTTTCCGCAAAAAAGTAGAATTTTCAACCCGAAAATATGAATTTTCATCAATAAAATTAAATTTTCGACCAAACAGTTAAATTGTCTACCAAACTGTTGAATTATCGAGCCAAAAATACGAATTCTCTAGAAAATAGTTGAATTTTCAACTGATAAATATGAATTTTCATCCCAAAAAAATAATTTTTAACCAAACAGTTGAATGTTCCACTCAAATTGTAAATCTTCAACTGAAAAAATGAATTTTTAATAAAGCACTCCAATTTAAAAAAAAAAGTTGAATTTTCAACCTAAAAAGATGAATTTTTAATAAAAATTGTACCCCATGTAAGATAGCACAGAAAAATTTATGCCCCCCCCCCCACCAAAAAACGCAATTTATGCGCGGCTCAAATATGCACGTGCTTTCAGATTTTTTTATGAATGTGAAGTGTGAACACTATAATTGAAAAAATAAATATATAAAGTGGAATGGCTTATCATATTCAATTTGAGAAGTTCTTTTAAATCATTGGCCCCCCCCCCCCCCCACTATTGAAAAAATCCTCGAGAAAATCGTCGTGTTATTTTCGGACGAGGAAAACACGAGGAAATCCGCGAATATTTTCAGATTCCTCGAGGAAAACCGCGATGATTAATAGACTGACTCGCGGTTTTTCTTGAGGATTTTTTCAACAGGGTGCCCATCGATTTGGGGTCTCCCCGAGAAACATTTTCTGGATTTGCCCTTGATTTTTGTAATGCACAGACATCTGATAAGACTTACATTTGAGAGATTGGCCCTGGTCGTGATTTGACTGACTTCACAAGCTGTCGATGACTGAGCCGAAGAAATTGATGTGACGCTCGCGTTAGGAGAACTCGTCACCGATGCTGCGATTGGATTCACAGGTACTGGAGATCTGTTCAGACGGGTTCCTCCACTACTTTGCGAAGAGGTTGAAGCAGTGCTGAAAGCTGGACTAGCTGCCGAAGTTCCAAAAACTGAGACTCCGGTAGAAGCTGCAGGAGTGCTCATCACTGCCGAGACATTCGTCCTGACAAGAACCGGACTCAGATTACAAGTTCGATTCAAGACGGGCGTTAATCTGTGGTTCATGGCTAGAATGGGAGAGGAGGATTCTTTCCAATTGAGGCCAGCTGTATTGTTCAGATTGGAGTTGAGATTTTCGTTATTATTCTGGTTGTTGTTGTTGAGGCTTGTACCGTTCTGGAGTTTGATGTCGTCCAGGGAGTTGCTGTTGTTCACTAGAAGATAAAAAGGAATTGCTGAGCTTTAGGAACCTCTTTTCTATCTGCATTTTTAATTTAGGAGAAAATAATATACCTTGAAATGTGGCTGTATTGCTTGTGAAAAGCTGTTTTGCAACTGAACTCGTGATTGAAATTGTAGTCGTTGGTCCAAAATCGTTATTGCTGGAGAGAAGATTGAGTCCTTGAGTCACCTGCTGACACATTGCTGATAGGCTTTCATGACCACTTGGTGATATCTCTGGTATGGGACTCACTACAATGTGAATAAATATCTGGTGTCTTTATCAAATAAAAATTTGTATTAAAACTATTTCATCAATTGTGCTGGAGTGCTGAAGGCTACGGATGACATGCTTTACGACACTTGGTGCTTGTAAAACGTTTTAATTCATCAACATGATTCAAGATAATTCTATTATCTTATAAAGCTCATTGCTAAGAACCTCGAGAGCTGCCTCAGTGTCGAATTTGAGAAGTTTCAGAGGTTTTGGATCATTTTTGGGGGGCAACCTCACTACTGGGGATCTAGCTACTTCGAATCTACGATCGCGATCAGGTATCGATTTTATACAATTCTATTCAATTAACTTTCTAATTAATCTGTTTTATTTTGTAGTCTTTGTACCGGTGAATTGTAAACTTTTATAAAATCGATTCCTGAATCTGACTACTAGTAATCAGACCTCAGTGATTACTGATTAATATTTTAAGGGTACGATTAAACACCGAAGGGTGCAGACAATATCGACGATAGAATGGGTAATGACCTTCGTCATATCCTTTGAACTCTGGTTGTATAAAAACACGAAAAAAAGAATGTTAAAATTACCGGATTTATATTACTATTAAAAATGAGTAAAATTTAACAACTAAAAATTAAACTTACCAGGTGGCTTTTGAGGTATGATCATGTGTGATAGAGCTGGCATACGAGAAAGATCTGTGGGTTCCAAACTATGACTCCGTGTGCGTTCTAAATTACTAGGAAGATCATTAACACGCAAACTAAGTTGTCGTTTAAAGGGAGATGCTTGATTCAATTGATTAAATCCTCGGAAGGATCCTTGACGTTCCAACATTGATGGCGTCGCATGGGGCCTCTCGATTGCGAATGGATTGTGAACTGGTCTCACAGGTGGGACATCTAAAAAGAAAAAAATATTGTACAAAATCTGAAATTGTATGTTGTTCTAAATTATAAAAAAAATGTCAACTAACCAACTGATCTTTCACGGGAGTCCTGCAGCCTTTCAGTGAGACTCGGTTGCCTAAAGCTTCCGCTCCTCGTGAAGGTCGACGTTCTCGAATCGAAGGTCATCGTTACTCCACATTCGTTATCCCTGCGTTGCTTCTTCTCAAGACACGCGGCAAATGCACATCCCACAGCGTGACTCAGTCTTTCACCCTGGTAAAAAAAGATTATTATATATCAAATTGGTAAAATACAGATCCATGCCATGCTAAAGAATCCACAACTTCAAAAAGAATCGAAAAATTCCGATTTTCAGCAATTTAAGAGCCATTTATACATCAGAGGTGGAGAAAATTGAGGTTAGGTAATCCATTTAACTTAGTATCGATTTAATTAGATTCGTGCCACCGTAAAGAATCTATAAACCGAAGGACAATCGTTATGTTTCAATTTCTTGTGATTTTATCGACGAATGAAAATTCGAGGTGGAGAGAGATTTGCTATCCTTAGAAATCAATAACTTCAAAAAGTATCGAAAAATTTAGGTAATCCCATAAACTTAGTATTGATTACCTTAGATTCGTGCCAGCATTAAGAATCTATAAACCTAAGAACCACCGTTAAATTTTCATTTGTTTGGATTTCATCACCAAATGATAATTCAAGTTGAAGAAAGTTAATATTTGCCATCCTCAAGTATCCATAAAATTAAGAAGTATCGAAAAATTCCGATTTTCAGAGATTTTAGAGCCATTTAAAACTTCGAGGTGGAGATAATTGAGGTTAGGTAATTAATTTAACTTAGCATCGATTTAATTAGATTCGCGACCTTGTGAAGAATATATAAACCAAAGAACAATCGTTATATATCAATTTCTTGGGATTTTATCTACGAATAAAAATTCGAAGCGGAGAGAGACGTGCCATCCTCAGAAATCAATAACTACAAACAGTATCAAAAAATTTCGATTTTTAGAGAATTTAGAGCCGTTTAAAAATTCGAGGTGAAGAAAATTGAGGTTAGAAAATCCG